>VZTU01000350.1:197943-216322 GCA_013400835.1 Zapornia atra | reverse complement strand
GGGGGGGGGAGGTCGTGTAGAAAGTCCTGCTCTAAACAGGTCTCTATTCCTGACAGCTTTTGATTCAAGTGCTAGCTGAACTTCATGTGAGTTTGGAGTGAAACCAGTTTCCCCCCCTCCCAGTCTGTGCTGGAGAACAGGGGATACAGCACCTACAGCATTCAATGCGCTGGGGGCTCATTCCCAGATTAACCAAAGGCTCCCTGGAAGCAGACAGCACGTGCTGTGAAATGATGATTCGAGTGATGTCTGCAAGGGGATTCAGATAAACTTGGTGAGGTTTTTGGAAGAATGATAACACTATAGGCAAGATTTCAGAACAAAGGCTTTTTCTCATGAGTTAGCAAAAGCAGCGCTAGCTAGCCACGATTTATGCTTCCCTTGTAAATTACATTTTAAGGCTAGGATTCTGTGTCATCAGAAAAGATACATTTTATCTTTATAGAGCGCCTTTAACGCACCCTTGTGCTGGTTTTGGCAAGGGGTGATAGGATATTTATAAATTTTTAACCTAAAAGGGGTTTCAACCTGTGAAGTTGGGTGAGGGGAGATGGCGGAGTCACCAGCTGATGGATTTAGGGATGGAGGGAGAGATCAAAGGGAAGACCGCGGTGAACAGATCATCTGTGTGAGGGAAGAGGCTCCTGTGGGAAAGCCATGGCAGACCTGGCCCCTGGAGATGTTTGGTACCACAGATCAGAAGACCCTTTCCACAGTGTCTATGCTTTCCCCTGCTCCCTGCCCATCCTCTCATTCAGCTATAGTTAGAAAGTGCTCCAGGGTTCAAGCCATGTTTGGATACTTGTGGCTGTGTTTCCATGGGATTTTTACCCTGGCACTGACAGTTTCCACATTGATGTGTGGTATGGTACTTAAATTTGCCACCATGAATTGCCCAAATCTGACCCTGGTCCACCCAGGACACTGGTTCATCTCTGTGGTGGCTCTGTGTCATCAGAAAAGACACATTTTCTGTGGGCTCTCCATGTTTTGGGTCACTTTGTAAGAACATGCAACTTCTGTGGCTTTAGGGGGTTCTTTGTAAGGCTCTTACCAAGGGTAGGGTGCATCCTACTGGCCCAGAAATTGGGAAGCAATAGGCCAGGCATGTTTAAAAACGATGATGCTCTCTTATGCTGCAATGCCAGTGCCTCACACTGCAATCCCTATTAATGTAGCCCCAGCCTTCCCCAGATTTTCCAAGGTGAGCTGAAGAAGTGAGGAATTCATTGAGGAAAGATGTCCTCATTGGACAGCTCTCTTTTCCTGCCATTCCTCTCAGACACTATCCTCATGAGTTAGCACGTGGCTTGTTCTAAGGACAAGGGGGTTGGCTGCTGGTTACAGGTCCCTCAGCAGCTGTAGCTATGACTTCTGTAGGATCTTTCCTCCTGAGGCTGGCATAATGAGCTCCCCAATCGTTCCCTTCACTCCTGAGCCTGCAGGGAAGCAGCTGGGACAAGCAGGGATGTAGTTCCAGAGTAAGTATGGATGCAAGCCTCCCCACAGCTTTCCTGGGATGTCCCAGGCAGAAACAGGTGTCCCCCCCTCTCCTTTGGTCTTCATCTTCTTCCCAAGGGGCTGAACCTCCCTTCCCATGTGCTGCTTTATCTCTCTCTGGCGGCGGTGAAGACAGCCCCCTGGCAGCCCGAGTCCTGACAGCTCCACATCTCCCTTCCCAAAAGAACTTTTGCAAGCCAGATTTGCAGAGATTTGGTTTTATAAACTTTTTCCCTGCCTGTGCAGCAGGTTCAAGAGCTCTGAAAGGGAAGGAGGGGAGAACAGCATATTGGGTCATCTCCATGGGAACGTCGTGGCAAGATTGATATGTGCCCCGAGAGGCGGGAGAGCTTATTAGCATGTTCCAGATCCTCTCCCGCAGCCTTTCTTTCTCCCCCTGCCCTCCCTCCCCCCTCCATCCCCCGCAGAGGAGGAAGAAATAGGATGTTTTCAAGGAGGGAAGAATGTGAACAGCTGAAATAAAGCACCGCCACAGATCCCAGCCCTTTTCAGCAGTGGGTCTCTGTCACCTGCCAGGAGGAAACGCTTGTCACAGCAGAGCTGCAAGAGCTCCAGCAACTGTCAAAGGAGTTTGCTCAGGAGAGAAGAACCCCGTCAGGGTGCTGAGTACCAGCCATGCCTGACCAGATGCTGAGAAGCAGAGGGGAGGGGAGGGGGAGCACCTGGAGCAGCTCTGTGTCAGCCACAATCCCTTGGTGCAATCGGTGTCTTCTCTGCTTGCTGCCCCAACAGTCCGATGCCTTTCCACGCCGCAGCATCACCTGAGACAGCAAGGTGGCCTCCAGCTCCACTTGGTGAGCTGACTACCCAAATCTTTGTGGTGCAGTGTTAACCCAGAGGGTCAAAGGAGGTCAGCTCCTCTCCACGTGCCTCAGTTTCCTCCCAAAACCCCTGTTCTTCCAGGGGACTGCCAAGGGCCTTCACATATGCTAACCATTTTCAAGAGTGATGGTGGGCTGAAGACAAGCCCTTCAGTCTTGCTGGAGCCAAGAACGAGAGACCAGATGGTGCATGACCTGACAAAGCCCCTCGTGATCTTCTGTTTGTTATTCTCCTAAAAGCATGTTGCCCTGGGAAAAATCCAAGTGTTCATTTCCAGGACCCAGGCTTTTTTCATGTGTAATAACAACTGCACCTACCCTGGCCACACGCATTGCGCACACGAGGCCCTCTTCCTGCTGCAATAAGGGACTTGGGTGCAGGGTCTCCTAGAAAACCAGGAGCATTCAGCTCCTCTGGGAGACAGCTGCAACTATCCTCCTGTCTCATGTTTGGAGAGCACCTAAGAAGAAAGAGTCCCAGCATCCAACCTGTGATAGCCCTCCTATGGGCATTACTCCAAAATTAATAGCAACAAGAATATTTTTAAAATAGAAACAGTTGCTCTGGGCTCTGTAGTAATTAAACATTAATAAATCATAACACTTGGGAGGAACTTATATGTTACAATGCTGATTTTAAGAGCTTGGCCAAGTGGGTCTGAGTGCAGGAGCGGATCTGTGACATGCTCCTCAGGCGGAGGGTGTCTGCTCCCTCCTGCCCTGATTAATCTCAGTTGGGCAGTGAAATGTGGATGGCCAACGTCTGCGGTGCAGGAGATCAGCCTCAGTGTCTGTGTGCACAGCGTGGCCATGACTGGGAAGGATCAAGGCCTTTGTGATAGGAATAATGATGTCCCCTGAGTGGGATTTCAAATGCAAATGAAAAGGATAAAAATATTGGTTCCTATTACAACTTTATTGCTGCTGTAACTGACCCCGGGTGAAGACCTGAAGCTGTCCACCCTGCCTGCCCTGCAGCAGAGCTCCAGTGCTCTGCTTATGTTCATTCCTGGCCCACATGGACTCGGCCACGAGCTGAGAAAAAACAGGAGGAGCTGATGCTGAAGAGATGTTCTCGTCTTTGTGGTGGCACTTAACCAGACGTTCTTCTAGTATCAGGCATGCAAAGCAAAGAGTGACAGCAGCGACACACGGCATGACTAATAATTAACCCACAGCACAGCCCTGTAGTGAGACCACAGACCTGCCCTGGCCTCTGCTCCCAGGGCTTCAGCTCCCAGGGCTCTGCTAGGCGTGATGGGAAATGCTTGTGGCATGGACCAGGCAGGAAAGACTTCTTGCAGCTTTGATTTCAGTCAGTCTTAACGGTTGTTCTTCATCGGCAGTATCCCGCTGCATCCCCTTCTCTCCCTGCGCTCACACACAGCTGACCTGCCTTCCCTTCAGAGATGCCATGGTGCTGGGCAGTTGCTACTGGCCTTTGTTGCCCTTGCACATGTACACATAGACACATCTAACTGCCAAGGGCATCTCTTCACCTGGAATTACAATACATTGTTCAGTTTTCATGTTTTAGTTAGAAATTTTGTGTATGGTTTGTGCATGCTCTTGGAAGACAGAAAGACTGGGATGCAGTGATTTGAGCAGGTTTGAGCCCAGAGCCATGGGGTGCCTTCATCCTGTACACAGGGCAACACCCCCCCACGCATAGCCCCACTCCTTGGTCAGGCAGTGAGTCGTCTGAAAATTCAGAAGCGTGTCTGTTAATTTAGTAATTGCACAAATAAGCCCTTTGATATTTATCACTTGGGATCAGAGTCTGGCTAGCTGTAAGAGAATCTGGATTTATGGTTGCAGGGCACATGGAGGTAGCACTTATTTGGTCTATGCTCTAGTAGCTCTTTAACCCAGGAGAGAACTCTTAAACTGAAGACGTGTTTATTTTTGGCAGCCAAGAGAGTGTGTGTGAAAATGAAACCGATGGTTTTAAAAACAAAGAGGATGGAGAAAAAGAGGAATTGAAACTGCACAGGCTATTTTCAGCCACCAAAATGAATGAAATGTAAAAAAAAAAAAAAAAAAAGGTTGCAAGTTTTGAATTCTAAAAAAGATCAGTCTGAAAGCATGAAAACCCAGGCAGGTGCTGTCAGCTCCAGGCACGGACAAGGCAGGCTTTTCCACAGCCAAAGAGTGGGAGTCTTCATCAGCTGCACGTGGGACAATGCAAATCTGCCCATCACGGGGCTCTTCAATAATCAGAGGAGACCCAAGACATGCATGCACTAATGCTGCTGCTCCTTATTCCTGGCTTCTAAAGCTGGAGGCTGCCAACGGAGCCGTGACGAGGGCAGATGGGACCTGCAACCCCACTATACCAGGCTGCAGCAGAGACCAGCAGAGAAGGAGTTAATGCATCAAGTGGGAAAAGGTGAGCTGCAGCTCAGCCCTGTGCACATGCCCATGTCTTCCAGCCTCTTGCTAGTCCTCGTGACTTTTGCTATCGTTTATCTCCGCGTGAAGCAGGGAGAGATGATCAAAGCAAGGAGCAGTGAAGGCAAGACAGCCTCACCAGCATAATAAAACCTCAAGATGTCTATGCTCCAGGACCGCTGCCTTCTGCCATAGCCCCACACACCAGTTCAAGACAGGAAGCCATGCACAGTAAATTGGAAATGAATCTGACCCTGAGTTTCAGGGTGTTCCCCTGAAACTTCACTTTCCACCATGTGGTGTCATCGTGGGATGTATGTGGGTGCTGGACTGGGAGGACAGGACCTCCTGCTGGGCACCGAATGCTCATCACTCCCAGCTGACCTTCCATGGCAAGAAGAAGCTGCTCTAGCACTGACAGTGGAAGAGCAGCACTTACCCAATGGCAGCTGGGCACAGCTGGGCTGGGGGGCCTCTGTTTCCACCCCATCTGTCCTTCAGCAAGCAGTGAGCTGGTCCTGGGGAGCCAAGGATGGGTTGTGCCCTCAGCTGGGAGACACAGGGCTGCAGCCCAGCAGTGGACACAGCATCTGATCTACACAGCAGTACCTGAGGACAAGTGAAGCCCCCATGCTTGCCTTTCTTCGGGGTGGTTCATGCGACCATGGGTTAATCATTCTCCGGGTGACAAAGGGGAAGCGAATGCAGCTCCACTGCAGCAAGGTTTCAGAGAGAGGATGGAAAAACTTTCAGAAAGATGAAGTTGGTGAGAGCTGGTCTGGCCGTGCACTGAGGTTCCTGCACCACCTGCCCAGACCCAGACAAATGGGTGCTGCCAAGCCAGGGCCCAGAGACTCAGCACTGAGCTCTAGTGTTCAGCCCCACTAGCCCAGGCAGAGGCCTCTCTACAGAGCTGCTGCTCTCCATACCATGCTCCTGAGCGTCTGTGCTGGGACTTATGCAATCCAGATGTTTGCACAGAGCTGTTCCTGTCTGCGATTCTCCTCACACCGAAAGCTGATTGCAGCCAGATCCCTCCATCAGGCAGCAGTGCTAGGACACAGAAAAGCCCCTTCCAGCACAAAGCCTATGCTAATAGGAGACTGGAGGCCCCAAAGGTCATGGCACCAAGGGCCGCAGAGATTTCACACCAGCTGCACTTATATTTGGGGCATCTCCTGCCTTTGTCGGTGACGGTGGCCATCAGCTGCTCCCAGGGAAGGATCCCAGCCCTGTGTCTGGCTGTGGGAATCCTCATCCCTTCATAAGGGTAAGAGTGTGATGGGACACTGTTGTGACGCTGGTACAGTAAGAATGCAGCACCCATCCTCTCCAGTAGGTACTGCCTTGCTGGGAAGCGTGCAGTTCATTCTAGTGGGATTATTCTGGCCGAAAGACTGGACAAAAAAAGGGCATCCACAGATGTGGGTTTGCACTGGGGGCCAGCAGAGACCCTTTTCTGGCTGAAGCAGAGAACACTTCCCAACCCCCTGCCCCTCTGGTCTCTCAATCACAGCGATTTGGATCAGAGCTATTCAGCCACATTATGTTAAACTGCAGTGTGTCGTCTTAAGCAATGCATCTGTGTCTGACGGCCCTGGGGCGCCTGGATGTGCTGGGGGTACGAATGCTTTTTGCCCTTGTGACTGTACCAACAGTCACAAGGAGCAGCTGGGGCTGTTCGAGGCTTTGCTGAAGTTTATTAGTTACTATAACAGTCAGGAAAATAACTGGATCTCAGACACACGCCTGCAGTTTGGGATAAAGGAACAAAAGAATGAGGCCAGGTGAGGTGTAAATCAGGAGTAACTCCAGAGCTGCTGGTGTGGTGTGAGCAGAGCTGGGTGAGCCACAGCAGCAGAGTGTAAGGAATCCTGGTGATGTAGTGGGGATTGGGAAGGCTCCCAGAGTCTCTCCTTTGCGCAGTCGCAGTTACCTGGTACATCTCAGTGAGGATGATGATGCTCCTACACACTCATGCCCCCATCAAGGTGTGCTTGAATGGGCTCACTGGGGCAGTAAGGGCACTGTGTGATGGCTGTGGGCACCGGTAGCATTTGCCCCACTCTCTACCCTGGTCCCATAAGCAGCCACAAGTGAGCTGCCAGGCTCAGGGCTGCCTGTCTCTATTCACTGGTGACTGCACCTGCCAGGACCCTCTTGCCTTGCTCAGCACCCATCCTCACCCTGCCTCAGGGCCAGCAACGTTTGTGGCAAGTTCCTGTCCTGGCACTAGGGCTTTTCCCTCTGGAGCACTTCAAGGGCATTGGCATCACCCCATTCCATTTTGCAAACAGGGAAACTGGGACCTGAAGGAGCTCCCCCACCCAAGCAGGCAGCCAGAGGAGCCCATGGTCTCCTGGGGTTTGTCCTGTGCTCTGGCGTATGGGCTTTTCCTGACCCCATTCCCTTCTGTGAGCCCTTCTGCCAGGCCTGCTCTGAGGGGAAGCAGGGCAGGGGGACTGCTGAGGTATGCTCACCCCAGGCAGGGGCTCTGGATGCTGCTGGGAGCCGCAGGTGGGCTGAGCCCTGCAAGGAGCAGCTGACTGGGAG
The DNA here is from genome assembly GCA_013400835.1 of Zapornia atra. Classification (NCBI taxonomy): domain Eukaryota; kingdom Metazoa; phylum Chordata; class Aves; order Gruiformes; family Rallidae; genus Zapornia; species Zapornia atra. Next base: position 209,036 of record VZTU01000350.1, on the reverse strand, counting down.
CTTCCCATAACAAAGCTGCTGATCCTCTTCCCTCAGCTCCTCTCCACGTGCACGTGCTTTCCACGCCGGCTCTGTCCCAACAAAGCAGCCCCTGTTCCCTGCTCTGTCCCCAGCTCCTCCCTAGGCCCTGTCCAGGCCAGTGCTGGATTTATGAATGAGTGCCCTGCTCCGGTGACAGTGGGCCCTGCCAGCACGGCCTGGCTGGCTCCAGGGACGGAGGCACCAAGGGATTCTGCTGGAGCAGCACGTGGTGGAGAAGGCAGAGCTTTGGGGTGCACAGCCCACACCCTACAGAAGGCATGGTGCAGTGCTCCAGCCCCAGCCTGGCCCCGTGCCCACTTGAGAGGACTATTACGGATTATAACTCTGAGCTGCCTGTGCCAGGTTGCCAGCTGGCAGGACTGCATGAGAAGCGGCTCCTGTGGCCTCGCGCCTCGGCACGGCAGCAAAGCCCATGTCAGTGCCACTTCCCTCTGCTACGTTGGGCAGGAAACTCCAGCTGTCATAGGGCTGTCCTGGGAGAGGGGCATCCCCGCAGCAGGGAGGGGACCTTAGGCAGGTGGGCATTGAGATCTGCTGGCCTGCAACCCACCTGCATCGCCACGGTCAGCGCTTTGTGGTTTTGCTACTAATTAGCGCAATACAGACGAAGGATGGCTGATTTCAACATCCTTCATGCAAAACTAAGATACGGAGCTGGCAAAGCACTCAGCAGTGTCATATGCTCATGGCACATCATGTAAAACCATCAGTGACAGCCCGTTCACTTGCCAGCACTTTGTACTCCTGAGAAAACCCTTCCAGCACCTTTCTGAGCCAGGTCAGGGCTCATGAGCATATACTCATCCCGGCACTGAGCTCTTGTATGCTTCAAACATTTCCTGCTGGAGTTGATGCACAGCACCCACAGCCTCCCAAGGAAGCAGATTTTCACCCTGTGGTTCCAGGCCAAGCTGTTGTTTCTTTCAGCTGAGCAGCTGATCTGGTCTCATCTGCCCCCTCCCCTCTGCATGCCCAGGTTGGGACCCTGTCCTGGAGCCCTGTGAACCATAATGAACCTTTCTTACTGGCTTTGAGTGGCTTTGGATCATGCATTGTTCTAGTAGCTGGCCAAGATATTTGTGTTTAATTCTTCCGCATTAAGATTGTTCCAAGTGTGGTCATCACAGATCAGTTCCCAGGGCTGCAGGGGCTGTGGTCTTTGTGGCCAGAATGAATGAAATTGCTGTCCCTTGCCATTTGGTGGCTGTGCAGCCCCATCTCCAGCCCTGCGCCTTCCTGCTGCATCCACGGTGTCTTGGAAAAGGAAAAGGGGATGTGTAGCAACCAGAGATGGGGGTACCAAGTGAGTTGGTCCCACCTAGATGGGTTCTCGCTCACCTTGGTGCCTCAAGGAGACAGCAGTTGCCATGTGTCTCCATCTTCTCCTCAACATTTTTTCCCTTCTCGTATCTTCCCTACAATGTCTCTTGGCACCACCATTCGCTGCCCTCAGACCCACACCCCCGTGGCTGCTCACAGCAGGTCCCATGGGCTTGCAGGACCTTCTGCGTGTCCCTGGAGGAAAACGTGTGTTCGCAGTCTGGGGCTGCAGAAACTCGGGGAGGCCAAGGGCTGGACAAAACCACTATCACTGTCTTCCTGCATCAGCTCCAGCCTCCAAAGACACTCTCCCACAGGCCTCTTGTCACTTCTATTTATTTTTCAGAACTGCTTCACACCCATGCAGCTGGGCTGCAGTATGAGCTGTGCTTTGCTGCCAGCCTGCGTTCACCTGAACACACCAGCCACACGAAAAGACGTTTAAATGTAGCTCCCATTCCTTCTACTCGACTTCTACCAAGCCCCTCTTTATAACTGCACCTGCACACCCTTGCTTTGATACAAAAATTAAGGTTAACATGTGTCCATGATTAACTGGGAGGTGCACAGGCATGATGAAGGCCTTAGGAGGTCATCTGCCCACTGCGTCACAACCTGCTGCCTGGTGATCTCGGGGATACACAGAAGAAACCCTCAGACACACTGAGAGGTTTCCTGATTTGAGAGCAGAAGCATCAATCCTGCAGCCAAGTGCCTGTGTGCCTGGACCTGGTGCCCTCCCCCCCGCAGGTATCCCAGCACAGAGCTGGCTGCAGATGATGGAAACAGCAGCAAAAATAAGCACCTGCATCAGCATGGGGCAGGAGGCCTCAGGTGAAAGTTAAACATCAGTTCAGAGAGTTGGCTGCCCACGTTTCCGTGCTATCTCCACAGCAGCTGAGCACTCTTGGGATGGGAAGACTTCTGTCTGTCTGTCTACACACAGACATAGGATGTAGATGGTACTGACCCAAGACTAGTTCTGTTGGATCATCCTTTTGCTAGCTACAGTCTCTGCTGTTCTGCCCTTCTCCATCTTACACAACCAGGTGTAGATGTGCCAATGATTGGGGCCCGGACACTACCACCATGAGATGTTTCTTCCCACCACCTTTTCTTGGCCAGCTTGACACAGGGGTGATGGCACCTTCCCTCCTCCCAGCTTATCTGTCCTGTTCTCTAGTTTGGTCCAGAAAAAGAAAAAGCAGAAACCTTTTCTGTTTGTTTGTTGGAACTTTTTAAGCCAGCACTTTGTTCCTCTGACCTAAAGATGTTATTCCCCAGTAGATAAAGCCTCCCTTAGCAAGGAGGTGTGCTCACATGAGGTCTAATCACTGATCTAATTAAACTGATTTGCTACTGTGTTAAATCAGTGCAGCTACATTGAACAGACCAGGGCTAAGTTTCTATTCCACCTCATCATAAAAACTGATAGTAAAAAGGACCTTCGAGACATCAGTGCAAAGAAATCAAAAAGTTATATTTATTGCTTTAAATCCAGTTTCTTTATTTCTGGGATGCAGATTTTTGAAAGGGGCAATGCAATCCTTGGCATTTGCAATATTCATCTCATGTTTCTCTTTTTAATTAATAATCTTATAGGACATGCAAATATTTTAATGTTCCAGAAGGACCTAATGAATCTACAAATCTGTAGCCCATTGAAGGTGACATCTCTCTTCTAAAAATAAAAAAGACAAGCCAATTATTAGCCAAAAAAAAATGCTTACAATTTCAAAAATAATTTTCATCATTATTTTTATTCATGATTTGAGATTGATTAGTGTTTCCTTATGAAGTATCTGTATTACTTCCTCCCTGACAAAATGACTTTAAAGTTGTTATTTCCACTTGAGGTTTTGGTGGATTTCCTGATTAAGGGTTCATGCTTCAGCTTTTGTAACAGTAACTAAAGATTTATGTTCCAGCTAAAACCATGACATATAAATTTAAACCCAGCAACACAGACATGTTTATACAGAGTTACTGATTTGATAAAATGTACAAATTTGGTCAGATTGACTCCAGCAGTGGCCCTTCAAACTCCCATTTAGAGTTGTTTAAAAAGCCGAGATAGCAGCTCAGTGGCTGTCCAGAGCTCCTAGCCTCAAACAGGGGCAGTACCCAGGCTGAGACACAAGCATCTCCCAAAACTCTCCCCAGCCTGATGTGACACAGCATCTCACTGTGACACTGCATTTGTGATCAGCACCCATGGGTGCTGGTGCTGCTGGCTCCTGGGTTCACTCTGGGAGGTGAACCACAGCAGCCCCACCCTGCATGAACCACCCCGGCACACTCTGTGCTGTTCTCTGCCAATAGCTTGCTGCATCTTGGTATCAAGACAAGAATTGGCACCCAGGCTAGTCCCGGCCAGCACCTGGACTTCGGGTGAGGTGCTAAGGTCTACCTCCCCTCCAGGGAGAGGGTGGCCCTTCACTGACCCAGCCTGGAGCTACCTCTGCTCAGTAAATGAGTCAGGCTGATGAGCTCAGACCTGAAGGGCCCTGACACCTTTGAGCCTTTCTCACCTCATTAGCAGAGGATCCCACTACTGCATTTCTCACCCCACCAGCCCAGCAGGGAGGATCATGAGCCTTATTTGCCAGGTGAAGAGTTGAGGCACAGAGAGGCTCAAAGCTGCACAAACCTCAGCAGACTGTTCCAGCATAGGGCAAGTAGCCAGAGTTTGTAATCCCAAAAGGTGGGCCTGTCTCCATCTCAACTTTACTGTAAAGCATCAATTTGCAAAAGACCTCCTGGCTTATTCTGCTTTTACACCCCTCCAGAGCTGGGACAGAGACACTGATGCTGCACCTGCCTGCTGGGATCCCATGTGGCAGAAACCCTCGGAGCCACTGCTGAGAGCTGAGGCATCCAATGAAGAGCCACTGGTGCTGGCACAGCTATCCAAGCAGAGCAGCCTGTGCTCAAGGGGTTTCCAGGATGGGACCCACAAGCACCCTGGTGTACCAAACAAGACGCAGCACTTCCATGGCAGCCCCAGCTGACCCACCAACCGCTGCTGTGTGAGAGCAGATATTTGGCAAGTGCAGCCGCAGTGGTGAGTATCACCCAAGAGTATGTCTGTGCCAGAGCAGGAACAGAGCAGCCCCCAAAGCCCTGCATGGCAGAGCCCACCTGTATGGGACCACCAAAGCTATTGAGGGGGCCACATGTCACCTCATTTGGGCTTTGAAGCTGGAATAGCAAAGGGCTCCCTGGCTTTGGGGGCTCTCTTCCACTGGTTTTTCCAGACTAAGCTAAACTTAGGGTGTCTTGAAGCCCTCAGGCTAAAGCTGGTCCTTAGCTTGAGTCTTGGGGTAGGAGGGCAATGGCAACCTGACAGGTGGGTGGGTGTGAAGTTGTACCAAGAGACCCCACTGAATTTTCAGCTCCTGTCACTGTTTTGAGGGAAGTTTTTAAAGGTTCCATTTCAAAGCACTCTCAGGTTTGGTGGGGCAGTCTCTGGGATATGTCTGGCCAAGCACTTGGAGTGATGACTATCAGAGCTCCCGTGGATTTTGGATGGGTTTAAGCTGCTCAGATCTCCTGGAGCTGGGCCCAGCATTCCTCACATGGCACAACTCCAGAAATGGAAGCACTCCAAGTGAGCGGTTTCTTTCCCAAAATGGGGATTCTTCTTTCCTTTGGATGGAAAACACTACAGACAGGGGAAATATTATCTCATTGTACTGTGAAGGAGAATCATTTATTAACTGTGGGCACCAAATTAACTCCGGGTATTTTTTAATAGCAGTTCTGATATGAATAGAAGTGTTTGGATCCTTTCCTTGCAGTGTCAGGAATCTGCATCACAAAATTATGCTACTGTGTGAGCAACAGCGACTGAAGTCAGCTACAGGAGAAAAACAAAGTGAAACCAGCTAGCCTAAAATCCCGAGCAGTTCATTGCAGGGGCACAGATGATATGAAATGGCTCATCTCAGTTGTATTTGCAACACGTTAACACACAAAAAGAGCCATCCTATTGCCTCCTACATTTGCTGCGTTATGCAAGGGTGGCTTTTCTCGAGTGCTCTGGGGCTCCCGAAGCACCCACGCTCTGCTGCTGGGAGCCGGGGCGATGTGGTAATCTCCAAACACAAGGCACTGCTCTACACAGTAGAACTAGGACAGGCTGAAGTAAGGTCCTGCTTGTGGGTTTCTCGTTGCTTTCTCAAGCAGGAGAGCTGCTTTTACTCGCTAGGAGCAGGGAGGCAGCATGGAATATATACATAATGTAATCACAGAATCGTAGGGGTTGGGAGGGACCTCGAGAGATCATGGGGTCCAACCCCCCTGCCAAAGCAGCTCCCCATCTCATATTACACAGGTTGGTGTCCAGATGAGTCTTGAATATCGCCAGAGAAGGAGACTCCACCACCTCTCTGGGCAGCCTGTCCCAGGGCTCTGTCACCCTCACTGGGGAAAAGTTCTTCCCCATGTTGGTGCGGAACTTCCTGTGCTCCAGTTTGCAGCCATTGCCCCTTGTCCTGTCCCCACAGACACTGAAAAGGGGCTGGCTAATTCCCCCTGCATCCCATGCTTAAGATAATTATAAATGCCAATTAGGTCCCCCCTTAGTCTTAATATATACCACCAACTGCATTCTGTGTTAGGCAACGGTCATAGAGCAGGCACAGGGCCAGCTCCATGAGAAGATGTACTCCAGATTCTGATCCAAATGTTCTTTCCATTATACTAACCCTTCAACCACTCCTGGTCCCCTTATCCATGGCAAATGATGACATGATAAAGTTCAATTAATATCAGCTACTGATTCCTATCTCAGAATTTCCCAGGACTTCTGCAAACCTCTCCTGTCCCAGGTGAAACTTGGTAATTAAGACTGACCTTTGGAAGCTCCCACTTACAATGGTATCTGTTGGTTCTGCTTAATTTGCTTCCCTGTCTTAGATATAAAACTGTGAATAATTGCTGCAGTTTATTAAAGTGGAAAATAAAGAGCTTTCAAAGCACTGAGATCGTTTAGTTTCAAAACATTCAACAGTCCATTACAGGTATGAGTGTTTTGAGCAGATTATCCCAATGAAAAGTGAGAGGGGCATCGTGTATCTCACTGTACAAGTGTTGCTTTGCTCTAGTGACAGCAGGGTTACAGCATTACAGGGATCGGGAATGCTGCACATCGGGCAGGTCTCTCTGGCTGTGAAAAGTGGTAGAGTAGCAATGGCAGTATGCAAACCATCACTTTTACAAGTGAGCTAAGACTCAAAAATCATGACAGGCTTTTAAAAATGAGATTTTTCTGGTTTAAATCTGTTTTGTAACTGGCATTTTGTTACCTCTTCATTAGCAGAATGCCCTTGATTCGTATTCAGAAGCCTTTTTTTTAAATATATACCATATCCTAAAATATTAATAAGAGAAATTTGCTGCTGCCTCTAACTAGAGATTCTTATGAAACAAAATCAAGGAAAACAAAGCAAGTGAACTTGGCTACTCGGGGCTGCTAATAAAATTGGATGAGTTAGCAATGTGTTCTCCCTCCTCCTGTACGCTGAAAGAGGGTCAAAGACCTGAACTTTTGATACCGTAATCAAAAATATCAAGATATGGATGCATCTAATTACCAAATCTTTTTCACTTTCAAACTTTAAATGCACCATGTAATAAAGTTGAATATAAAATTCAATTAACAGAAGGAAGGGATCTCATTGCAGCCTTCCAATATCTGAAGGGAGCATAGAAACAGGAGGGGAATCAGCTTTTTAAAAGGGCAGATAATGGCAGGACAAGGGGGATGGATTGAAGCTGAAGGAGGAAAGATTTAGGTGAGATATTAGGGGGAAGTTCTTTACAGAGAGAGCAGTGAGGTGCTGGAACAGGCTGCCCAGAGAGGGGGTGGACACGCCATCCCTGGAGATGTTCAAGGCCAGGTTGGATGCGACCCTGGGTAACCTTGTCCAGATCATGCCTGGAGGTTGGTGGCCCTGCCTGTGGCAGAGGGGTTGGAACTCTGTGATCTTTGGGGTCCCTTCCAACCCAGACTGCCTAGGATTCTGTGATTCTATGAAGGAATGCAGTATAGATGGCTTCATGTAAGGCTAAGAGCAAGGCAGTGGCTTGGAAAGGGAGCTTTGGAGGGTTTAAGGACTTGGATGTATAGATTTCACGGCCTGTGTTGGTCCTAGAGCTCCATCTTTGTATTTACCTTCAGCTTTTTAGGCCTGGGACAGCACAGCCTTGTTTTGGCCTGGGTGCTGTGACCTGATGCAGTCCATCCTGGCTCTGATGCCCGGGGAAGGCAGGAGTCTGCTTCTTTGCCCAGGGCACTGCCCAGCCTTTGGGGTGACTTTGGACAAAGCCTCTGCAGAGCCCCCTGAGAGCCACTGCTCCAGCTGCCACAGAGGGAGGCAGCTCTGTGGAGCTGTTGCCCTCCTGAGCTCTGCTCCAGCATCCAGAAAGCAGCAGTGCAGATGTAGGAGCTGAAGCCACCCTGCAGCCACAGGCCTGGCCTGGCCTGGGGATCTCCCATTTGCCCATCTGGTCCATGCATGAGAGTGGGGGCTCAAGCCAGAGCAAGATGTGGGACCCCATCCTAACTCGGGACTGCAAAGCTGGTCAGGGATAAGGCACCCATCTCCCTCTCCCAAAACAGGCACTTTGATCACAGCAATAAGCCCTGAGTACACCAAATAAATCAATCTCACAATTCACCACGATCGAGAATCAGAGGGATTCCTACAGGTTTTATATCCAGGACGATTTATGATTTAATTTAAACACGTAGTTTCCAGCCGTTTCTTTTTGCAAGCAATCACCTAGGCTACATTAACCTGATGGTGATGTACTGCAGTCCCTGGGAGAGGGAGAGACAACAGCACTCAGAGGTGTGAACTTCCCCCATTTATCTTGATGGGGTGTGCACAGCCTCGCTAGGGAAGCAAGTCCAGGCGTGTTAACCGCTTCACTGCCAGCCCCCACAGCAGCGTGCCTTGTGTGGGCCTTTTTCCCTTCCTTTGGGAGAGCCTCTCCAGCAGCAAAGGTTGGAAGCTGGGAAGGGGATGAGGGAGGTGCAGACTCCCGGAGTGTGATGGTGCAGGTTATAGGTTTGGAGGGGGTCCCATGAGATCACATGGGGTTTTTTTCATGCAGCTTGTGCAACAGATGTGGTCACAAAGATGTTACAGTTTAATATGCTTTTGAACGAGTTTTGTGCTCTAAGAGGGGAGCAGAGGCTCCCTCCAGGCTCCACTCAGACCCCAAATAAACTCTGTGGGACAGCAGACATAAAATGTAGCAGGTGGGAAGCAATCCTTCTGCCTGGTTTATGGATATCTCAGAGGTTTCCTGCATCATATGAGTGGCACAAGGTTTTCCTTGCCACTAATGGACCTGGCCCTGTGGCCGTGGAGCGGCCTTTAAAAGGCCCTGAGCTAAGAAACCGGGCAGCTCCTTTTATATTCAGAGCTCTCCTACCTGTCCATCAGCAGCCTCTTGCAGACAGCACAGCGCTGAGCCTCCCTTTTGCAAGATGTGCGCTTGCAAATGCCTGCGGGGCTGGCAGCTGCTAGAAGAGGTAGTGATCCTCTCTTCTGACCTGGGCTGGCTGCTGCACGGTGGGGACTGCAGCGGGTCCCTCTCCTGTGGCAGCGCACAGCCACCTGAGCAAGGCAGAAATATGTAAGATTTAAAGTGAAATCACTGCTTCAAAAGAAAAGGCTTTTAGAGATCTGCAATGCCTGAAGTTGGACGTGCCAGACCACCTTCAGGCTGTCCTGCACTGCCTCTGCACCCCAGATGGCAGTGAGAAGGGGCTCAAACCTCCACCCGTGTCCAGAGCACAGCCCCCTTTCATCTCATTCTTGTGAGCAAGGGGTGACCACCTCTTCCAACAGGAAAGGTGTCTGAAAGAGGCTTTTCAATATGTTTATATTTAAAAATCTAACAGTGACTAAAGCAGTTTGCATAATAAACAGCTCTAGAGCCAGAAATATTTGCATGCTCTCGGTAAAAAACGAAGTCCTCAGATCCTCTTCTGAAGACTGTAAGAAAGTGACAGAGTTTTCCCTTTACAGGATATAAATATGCAGTGCAAATAGGTGGCTTCTGTCGCTGCTTACATTTTGATGTATCTCTTCAGATAGCCTGGCAGCGCCGGATTATTTTAGTGTCAAATCAAAGCTCTGGTTGTGTAAAGAAGCTGAGGAAAGGTACAGTCTGTGTTGCAGCACAGGATGGAAGCTCCAAGAAGAAGACTGGAGGCAGTCCTGTGAGACATGTACCAGCCATGCATACTAAATCTGTCATTTAGCACACCGGAAAGAAAACTCCTTTAGCAGAGCTGCTGCAGAGCAGAAATAAATGTTTTCAGATTTGTTTTGGGGTAGGGGTGGTTCTGCTGGGACGATATGTGATTCATTCTCACAAAGCTAAAAGAAAATACAGCTTTTGTTTCCTTTTTAGCCTCCGTTTCTTTGTGAGAGAAAGAAAAAAGGGCCTGTTTATGCCAGAAGGAAAACCTTGCTGGCTGATGAGAGCAGAAAGCTCTCATTTGCAATGCACCACTGCTGTCCTTGAGTTCATCACTGGCCCAAACCCACCCGATCCACATCCTTCCCTTGGATGACTCTTACCTACATGCAGGCAGTTGTACAGCACCTAGCACAATGGAATCTCTGCGTGGCAACTGTGGCCTCCATGTTCCAGGCTCACACAGCCACACAGACTAAAGACGGGAGGTCACTGGCATGCTCAGGCTCTCGGCAGGGCAGATGCACGCACCAAGCTCAGCTCCCTTGCCACCAAAGGGAACTGACAGCTGTGTCATTTTGAAACACTCAGAATCTAACTGCACATCAGACCATTTGTGCTCACAGAGGTTTAGTAGGGGCGTGACTCAGCCGAGCTTGCAGAGTTCCTCCTGCAGTGCTGTCCCAGATGGGCGCCTCCTCCTGCGTGTCCTCCTCCGGCTGGGCTGCAGGTGGGCCTGGGGCCTGAGAGAGGGGCCCGTCAGGCGCCAAGCCTGGCGCTGCGGCCCTGCCTGGTACTGGCCAGGATGTCGGCCATCGACCGGGTGCCGTGTGGAGACGTCCCGCCCCGGTTCACGGTTAAACCCGGCCCGGGGGCGAGGGGCAGGCCTGCCAGGCCCCAGCCAGGCCCGGGGCAGGCCCCGATTGCCCCTAAGGAAACCCAGCAGCCCGTTTCTTTAGCGGGAGCTCCGAGGCCTCGCAAGGCGCTCACGATACACCCGTGCCCGTTTTCAGGAGGATCCCGAGGGGGACACATGCACCCCCACGGCGCAACCTCCTCCCGCGGCCCGGGCGCCGCCATACTCCCCTGACAGAGCGGGGCGGGGCCTGCATGCAGGGGGCGGAGCTTTGCATGCAAATACAGCCGGCGGCCTGCAGGGGTGGAATAGGGCGCATGCACATTGCGCACACGGTAAGGCACGGGCCCTTACACAATGCGTCGGGTTCCTTCAGCGGCGGGGAGAGGGGCGGCGAGGCGGGGCCCAGCATGCAAATGAGCGCCGGCTTTTGCTGCGCGATTGGATAAGAGGGAGGAAGAGGCGGGGTCAGATATGTAAAAAGCGCACGGAAGGGGGCGAGCGGGTTTGTTGCGTCGGAGGGAAGCACAAGGGCGGGGCGTGGTTCCTATGCAAATATCGCCGGCTCGCGCGCGTAGGGGCGTTGCTAGAGCGCAAACCGGCGAGCCGCCTCGCACTTGCTTTGGCCCCGCCCCGCCAGTAAAAGGCAACGCGC
>VZTU01000350.1:169456-197279 GCA_013400835.1 Zapornia atra | reverse complement strand
AAAAAAAGACCACCCCCCGGCGGGACGGCGTTTTTCACGGTCTCTCCCTGTCTCCTCTCCCCGCAGATCGAGGCGGATTTCCGAGCGAACGGTGAGTGTGGCCCCGGCGCGCCCCTCGCCTCGCCGCGCCGGCCGCGCACAGACATGGCGTCCCAGAGACTAAGTCCCGGCTCCTCGCTCACCGGCCCCATTGTTCCCATCGAGCTGCCAAAAGCGCCCCTTTGCCAGTGGCCTCGAACCCCCCCGACCCCCGTTTCCTCTAGTGGGGGCACCGGAGGCCCCAGATCAGAGCCCATCGGCTCTCCCGGGATCCTCTTTGGGCCCCGATTCCTCCCTGGAAAGTCGCCTTGTCGACGGTCGGGACTTAGTCTCTGCGCCATTTTCTTTTTCTCCTCTCTTCTGTGTGGCTTTCTCTCCTTCTCCTCCTCCCCGAGCTGCTAGAGAGGAGCCTTCTACAGAGGCACCGGGCGGCGATCCCCGGCCCCTAGCCCCGTCTTAACGGAGGGGAAAACAAAGTTTTTAACTAAAATAAATCCCTAAACCGTTTTTTATCGCAGCCTCTCCCCCCCCACACACACACTGCTCCCCGTCTCTGTTCCTTTCAGGGAATCCCTCCCTTCCCCTAAAATGAAAGGTGATTGCAACATGTTGCTCTTTAACAGAATCTGCTGCATCCATTTTAAGATCAGTCTTATTTCGTTCCTTGCTATTTTATTGAAGTAACTTTACCTTGTTGGGCGGGGCTTTTTAATTAAAATAAAAGCCTGCATTAAGGGGGGGGGCGGGAAGAAAAGCCAAACAAAACGGTGCAGACAATTCCAGAAAGGTAGGCAGCATCACTTCAGAAAGTTTGCATTCTAACTGTGCATTTCATTTAGAAACATTAGGAGTCCTGTGATTTCTTGTATAAATTTATATGTGAATGTATACATTTATATGTGTATATATATTTATACTTGTATATATGCGCATATAATGTTATATTTTTTAATCAGCCTGATGGCTGCTAACTTTTTCTGACTGTTTATTCCTTTTTCTAGGAAGTAAGCTAATTGCAACCTCCCACAAGTTGGTAGGTGGCGAATTGAAAGGTTTAAGCAGGGTAGAGGGGACTTGAGGGCACATGACCTACCTTTGTATGTGTTACTGTCACTGTTTGGGATGTGTAAGGAATTCTGAGCTGTCCTCTGGCTGGTGAGGTGGTAGAGGACAAAAAATGAAGATAACCTGCTTGATTTACAGTGATTTTTAACACACTTTTCTGGATGATGTCCATGTGCCTGGCTTCTTTGTAAGCTACTGCATGTAAATATTTACAGATCTACATTTGGGTACACCTTTCTTGCTGTCAGTTCATTGGAATGTGGTGGTGTGTGTGTGCAGTAGGAGCAAGCAGTAGCAGATATGCTGGCTTTGAACTACTATTTCCATTCTGAACCTATAGTAGGGTTCTAGGACTAATTCTTAACAGAAAGTAGATTTCCCAACAAATGGAGGAGGAATGCTTGAAGCAACTTAAATATAAACATGTTATTTGAATACTTGTAGCCGTCTTATGCTGGGAAATATTTGCTTAAGGATCATATTTATTAAGGGAAAAGTACTCCCTGGTAAGCTTTAGTTATGTACTGACTTACATAGGGGAAATGATGTGTATTTGACCTTTCCACTCCAACTTCCAGTGAACGTCTTAGAGGGATTTTTCTTCTCTATTGTGGCCATGTGCTGGTTTATTCTTACAAGGGGTTTAGGTATACAGCTCTTAACTCCTTCAGTTTTTATTTCTACCATGTGGTGGAGAAATTCAATACAGAAATTCAAAGTAAGACACCTTGATAGAAAAAGTGAATTCCTAGTAAATCAAGCATACCCAACAAATTCTTATCAGTGTAGGCATTGGCACTCCTTCTCTTACAGTTACTTTAAAACAGTTGTGTGATGGCACTGTGATCGGAGGCCCCTAAAATCCAAAATCCTCTTCCGCACTGAAAGGTGTGTGTAGTAACCTTGTTAGTCATCTTAAGGGGGTAATGCTGAGTAGACACTGTCCTCTCTGACCTTGTGACCAGAGCTGATCTTCCAGAAACCCTGTCCCCTCTGCTTGCTCAGAGTCTTGATTCCTCCACTCAGAAGCTCTTTGCACTTCTCTGTCAGGAATTGTCGCGTGTGTATCTGAGAACAGCAGTGAGGCTCTAGCTTTTATATTCTTGTTTTTATCCTATTTAGTGGCAGAGATGAGGAGTGGGTGGTAGGAATCTCAAGTACGTTTTTTCCCCAGATGTTTAGAATTTGGTTGTACTTTGATTACTGCTAGGCTAGGCTTATGCCTTTTAGGTTGTCTTTCCTCTTTACCTTTGGGGGAAGCTTTTCTGGGGGCAGGTATTGAGTCATTCTAAATATTGAATGTACCAGCAGTAAACATTTTTGTTAATAGAGAATGTTTGGGGTGACTTTTGTAAAATGTATTGATAATAGAGCAGCTTAAGTACTGTGAAGCTTCCTGTTGTTACTGATGTTCATATCTGGGTCAGTGGACATACTACCTAAGGTGGTGATCACGCAAATTATTGCAGCTGAAGTAAGATGGGTGGATCTGCTGGCCCATTGCAGGTCACCAAGGAGCACCCTGGTTGTAGCTGAGAACTTGGATCTGATTACACACCCGTTTCATTGATAGGTATGAGAGGATGCCAGCAGTAAATATGTGTTCCTGGCTGTTTCTTGTCATTAAATAGTGAGATCACTTTAAGCAAGAGTGTCCTGGGCAAATTCCAACTTGGGTAATTGCATTCCATCGCAATACCCAGATTCTCCCTACTGTTTAATTTGGCCATAGTGGGTATTTTTTCACCTTAACTGTATTTTTAGTATCAGTACGCACTGCAAAGAATTTTCCATGTTCGGTGCCTGAGAGTGATACTGCACTGAAACAGCAAGCCTTCTTTGCAAGTAACATCCCTGTAGCCTTCAGCATTGTGGAAGGGAAATGGTAGTCTAAAACTGTCACTTGCGAATACAGTGTGGTCATTAAAAATGACCCCTTCTTCACAGATGTGAATAGTGAGTCACAACTATGTACCCAGGGAGGGAATCATTCAGATTTTGTTTTTCTCACTTGGTAGAATTGCAGATCACTTCAGATGCAAAATATGGATTCTATTGAGTTTTGCCTTTAAGTGCTTTGTTATTAAGGTGGAATGTAACAACCCTTTACTACTGAGGACAATATTGAGACTAAAAGCAGTTTATCTTGACTTTCAGTTCTCCCGTTGTGTTTGCAGAGTGCAGTAGATAAAAATTACTTTTGTTTGCAAAATAATCAAATTGTCTTCCAAAGCTACTAAAATCCACTTGGAGGTGTTAAGTGTCTTGACTGTTCATCAGTCTGTGATCTGAGCTCCTGTAAAATCCATCTCCCTTCTGTGTAGAAAGCGAAGACATCACCCTAAGCAGTATTTTTCTCTCCAGTTGACTTGACTCAAACTGCATCTTGACATTATTGGGCAAGTATCGCTGCACTACCCACTGCAGCATGTTAACGAGAGTTAAGTGTGAATTTGATTGTCCAGCCATCAGAGAGATGGCTTTCTGAAAGTCAAATGTGCCTGAAGGAGTGGTTTGCTTTAACAGTCAATTATGTTTTGGGAGGCGCGGGGGGAGAACAAGCCCTTGCTGCTGCAGCATCTTATCAGAAACTGGCAGGTTTTTAATGTTGGCCTGAGCACTCATATGGCACCTCTGTATATGTTGGGGTGAAGATATGAAGGGGAGTGAGCAAGAAGGAAATTTAAATTCCATAGCAGGGGTGCTGAACAAAGGCTGCATAAGTTAGGAATTGCATCATGTCTTGTGCTTTGCATTAAACTTGTGTATCGTGTGTGGCAGAGCTGCCCACCTACAAGGTGGGAGCGATTTAAATGCTAACAAACTGAAGCGCACCATTCTGGAGATCCTTAAGATTTTTCAATGGTTGTGAAACAGCCCGTGGGAGACCAGGTTTGTTCTTCACTGCTGCCACTTTGTTGTTGCCTTCTGGATGGGTAGGAGCTTTTGGGAAGAGAGCAGGGCCGCTTCTGCCACAGGGCTCTGTGGACCTTAGCGCAGCTGTTGCAGTCACTGCACTAAACACCAGGAGGTTAGGAAGCTTGAAGGTAAAACCCTGTGCCCTATCTGTCTCGGGCACTTCAGGGTGAAACTCTTTTCAGACTAGGGCGTTTAAATGTCAATACGTTTGGCAAGGGATCCAATATACAAAAGGTAGCTAATGGTATTTAGATGCAGATTAATATCTCCACTGAAAATTTCCTTTCCCTTTTTTGTGATACGGGGAGATGTGAATCCTGAAGAGTGCAATTTGTTCCTTCCAACACAAGGCTTGAGTCACACTGCCTGTTCCAGACTGCAGTGCTGGGTGACGAGCCTGCATTGTACGAAAGGCTGCCCACAGCCGCAGAACAATCCTTGGGGTAGTTTTAAGTCTGAAACCACTTAGCTTTTTTTTTTATTATTATTTTAGAAGTATTTAACGGCAAACCCCAATCTCTGCAAAAATTCTTAACTTGGTTTGGTGTTGATTTTTCAGTATGTTCAACATCGGGACTTGTAGAATATAAAGGTAGAGCTTTACTATAGGAATCCTCAAATTGTTACAGGTGAGGGTGCTCTGAAGTAAACTGATAATTTCTAAACAGTGCTCAGAAATATAAATAAATGTTTTGTGGATAAGCTGTTCTTAAATATCATGTGCTAAGTAAGCTATTTGCATCTATTTTCCCAGCTGTAGCCTCAGAATGGTTTTACTAAAGACTTTGAGGTCTGTTGTGTTAATTGTTCTGACACATTCAGCAATGGGGTTAAAACTTAATGGCTGTCTTGTGGGAGTGGGGAGTTGAATGCGTTTCTGTTAGCTGTGGCCAACTTTTGTTTTTGTTGAAACTCAGCAGAATTACCTAAATGTGCTGGAAGATGTGTTTTGCGGGTTAATGGCCTGTGTGCTTCCTACTTCCAGCAGATTTTTTTTAAGATGTTTTTCCTTTTACTATGGTGTTAAGTGATATCTGTTATTAACATGATATCAGGACTACATTGTTTACTTTGTAAAACATGAACAATGTTTAACCAAGGGACCAATGTAAGAGTGTGGGGTTTTACATGGCTTCACCTAAATTAGGTACATGGGTCATAAAAATGATGGAACACAAATTCAGATTTGATTTCATTTACAACGGTGACTTCAGATATTTGTTGGATAGTTCATTGAATTCCAAGCTCCTGAGTTGCGCTGTCAGCAGAAACTGCAATAATATGTAATTATAGCAAGTACTTAACATCTCATTGACTCAAATTCCTCTGTTAATGATTTCACTGGATTCCTGTTAAAGTAATACCTGCTGAAATAGCACAAGCCACTGCCCTATTAGAGAGAGGCTCCAGGTCAGATTCTTACTTACCAGTGTTATAAATTGCTGTAGTTCTGCTAAAATCAGCGGAGCTCTGACAGTGTATCTGCTCTTTTGTTATTGGGCTGCAGGGCTGGGCTTTAATGATACAGTGACTATTTCAGAAAAGGACAATTTAACACAAGAAACCAGCACAGATTTTTTTTGTAGTGACTTTTTCAGATGGGTTACTTTCTCTTTCAAGTTGGCTTGAGCTGGTTGTGCTAACATAATTTCTCATATCCTTCGAAGACATGCAGTCATTCAGAAATATTTATTGGCTTATTAAATTGAATTGCCTTTGCAGCTGCTAGCTTTATAGAAACTGCCCCAAGTTTTATAGAAAACCTCACCCTCTGATACACAGGAGCAAAATGCTGTTTAGCATTATGTATTCCGTTCCTGCCTGTGGCTTTGAAGGACTGTGTCTTAGGTTTCCAAATCTGAGAGAGAGGATATTTGTTGTAGAAATTGGTGTTTATCATCTTGCTTTTCTGGGGCTGTTTCATTTGACTGAGACAGGGGAATATGACAAATATGCCCAGCTGTACCTTCTCCCTGCGTGACTATTCGTTCTAAGCTGTTAGCACTGTCAGCATTTAAATATGTACCATCACTGGATTTCAAAATTCTTCTTCCCGTTAAGGGAACAGGAAAAGGGCATAGACTTGAAAGAAAATCAGTTTAAAACCCTGTTCTCAGCTAAGGTAGGACTATTCCTTTTTAAATAGTATTCCCAGCTACTGCTGTCCTCACTCTGCTATTAGCTGTCTGCTCTAGGGAGCTCCCACTGGAATTAATAGCGTGTTGAAGCGCAGTTCTGGGCAGAGCAGAGAGTGCCTTTCCTGCTGCAGGCTCCTGCTGTTCTGCAGTTCAGCTGAACGAGCTGTGCTGGTGGTTTCCCAGTGTGTGCGTGAGACGACAGCATTTGTTCAAAACGTCCTGACACAAATACTAAATAGTTCCAGTGGATTTAATCAGATCTGGAGTTGGAAGTATTTTCATCTGGAATGCTAGCTTTTTAAACTAATGGTTGTAGAGTGAGCTGTATTAATATCTTCTGGTGTCACAGTGAGAGTTAGGACACCTGGAAGTGGAGGCAAAAAAAGGGTGAAGTTAATCTGTTCTTGGACCTGCAAGGTATAAAGAGCTCTTGAAACTTACTGTTGACTTTAGAAGCATGAGCATACAGACATATTTTCAAGTTTTCAGATCTGAGAATGAAAGTGGAGAGCATGGAGCTGCAGTCAGTCTTCCTGAAACGTATGCCTTTGTAACACTTGAGCATCAATGATTCTCATACTACTTTGGGATTGAAGTAGTACTTTGTTAAACCTCAGTCCCTGTCGCAGTGTCCACCTGAGTGATGATGTGAAACGCAGTTTTCTGCCAGTCCTCCAGCATAACTAGTACCAGACTTGATGCTTTTGGGGGTGTGGGAGACTTTGGCAATTAGTTTCCTATTAGACTCTAATGATAGAAATGAAGTCCTGTAATGAGGAAAAATGATTAGAAGATGGACAGTAGTGAAAATAAGAATTGTCTCAAATTTGCTGGTGTTATCACAAGTTCTAGTGATGTTTTCTGTCATGTCAAGGCCAGTTTGTCAACTAGAATAACATACTTTGTGTGTAAAAATACTGGCCAGACAGCTCTCGTGAGTACTCAGTCTGGGCAAGTTTCCTATGTTAATGAAGTCTCACTAGGCTTACTTGAAGGGTGGTCACAGTAGTAGTTCAGTATAGGCATCGTGTACTGACAGCTGCTGTTTTGAAAGTGCCAGCTCCCAATGTGAAGGGGTCACAAGGACTGATAGCATTGAGTATGCTTTACTCCTGTCTTGGAAAACTTTAGAGGCAGATGCTGGAAAATATTTGAAATGTGTATCTTGATGGGATGGGGGCAGTGCAGGCTCAAATATGGGAGGTACAGCAGGAAAGTTAGTGTAGGTGCTTGTCATTCAACCTCAGCAGACAATGCCTCATCAAGAAAAACAGTGTCTCCACCTAAAGTACTTAAATCCGTTTTGTGTTGGGAGATGGTAACTTCTGAAGCTGAGGTGATTGCAGGGAACCGGGAGGGTCAGGCCATTGGGAAATTGTTTTATTAGAGGGCCCTGTCAGTCTTGGAGCCAAAAGTTGCTTCCCACAACGCTTCTGATCAGTAGATCTTTCTAGATTCCTTATCAGTGTATTTTTGTTCATGTTCACAAGCCTGCTGAATGTTTTGTGCAGTTGTGAGTGGTGTGGGGGTGCGTGTATGTATTTTTGTCATACCTTTGTCAAAGAAAGGGTATTTAGAGCGTTATAAAGACAGCAGCTTCCTTCTGATGGTGGCTAAGCTTTGTGGTGCCCACCAAAAGATGGAAATTTACTCCTTCATAATTCTGCCCAACATAGGTGGTTGCTTGCTAAAGACAGATGTACATGGAATGCAGTGCAACAGTAGAGCGTTTCTGCAGCTGGCTATATCTTTCCATGACTGGAGAGATAGATTTCTGCCTCAGGAAAGCTTGGAGTGTACTTGTAGCTTCACTAAAATATTTTGATCAGCCTGTGTAACTCTTTGGCTCGGGTATCCATGTCTATTAAAGACATGCTATGTGGTTAGGATACACTAGTGTCTGTTACGTCTCACCAGCTGCAGTGTACAGCTGACAGTCTTACACACACACTATTGAACAGATAGTACAACTCTATTTGGGGAACTGAGACACCTTCTTAAGGAAGAGGTAGTTGTTGTGATTCTTCAGAATGCTCCTTTTTCTCCCATAATGCTGTTTTCCCCCTGCTTTCCTTTAAAATAAGACCCTGGTGACTTACAGCTCATTTTGAAATCCCAGTCATTGATTTGTATGCTCTTACCCATTTCTGCAGCAAGTATCTGGGATCTCGGCGCATTTTGCTCTTTTGGGGAATAAATGATAGCAACAAATGAATTATGAGGTCTTGTGTTCAACTTGGATAAGACTGCATGGAGCTTTTCCTGTCTGAAACCCTCTTGTCCTAATGCATGAGCACTGTTAGTCTGGCTGCTCGACAATGAGTTTTGTCAAACACTTTATAACTTCTGAAGTGTTCACTTCTCAGTGCATACTGCATGGGATTGGAGGTTGCCTTGTTTCTACACAAATGTCTGTCAGTTTGGTGCAGCTGGAAGATGTGTGGCAATATATAGAGTCATTTTAAGAATTTTTAAAAGAATTGTCTTAAGACACTTGACCAGAGACATGGCTTCATGGTAAAAAGTCAAGAATATAATTAATAGGAGTGGAGCAATACTCAAGCACAGATAGCTTTTTAATTTTTCCTGGCATTTGTCGCTTACTCTGATCTATTGCCTAACAGTGCTTCTGACACATGAAAACAGGAACTTTAGGGTGTTATTCAGGACCTTTTATGTTCCTTTATTTGGCACATTTCTTCTGTATGCCTTTTCCATTTGAACAACGGTGTGGTAGTTTTTCCATTGTATGTAACATGGAATAGGTGACCTGTGCATTAGGGCCAGGGTGAGTTGATGGCAATACATTACTGCCCAAGGCTTATATTCCACTACTTGAACAAGGGCCAGACTTGTCAAAGCAGCTGCTCATCTTCCTCTAAGGCTGCAGTTTCTTGTTTTGGAGAGGTGGCCTAAGAAGACCCTTTAGGGGAGAGGATGGGGGTGAAATTGGGGGTCTTACCTTCTGTGGGTTTTTTCCCTTTGACATATGGTGTCTGTTGCAGATTAAGTATCTGGAAATAAAGTTGAAAAACATGTAGTGGTCTTTAACTGAAGCACAGAGATTTCTGGGGTTAGGGTAGTGAAACTAAGACTGCTATTTCTGTGGTCTGCAAATGAAGTGTTAGGAGAACAGGTGGCTGGGGGACACTGTGTCCCATGGGTTGTGACACAAGGTGGTTTGGACACCTGATAACCAGGTAGGAGGGCTGTCTTCTTCCTTCATCTGCTCTGCAATGAGTGGAGTTCTTTCTGTCCTTGGAGACTTGCGTAGCTAAGTAAGCTGACAATTCTTACTGCAGCTTCTGGTTTTGTGTGATGTTGTTGTGCCAGCTGTCAGCATGCCCTGCATTGCGTGGTGCTCTGGTCAGGCCATGTGAAGATGAAGGATTGAATATGAAGAGAGATGCTTTTGAAGCTGAAGGCAGGAAGCACTGGGGAGGGACACTGTTACTCATGGACACTATTCCTGGGATTAACGTCCTTTGTGCTGTGTATTGTTATCCTGGCCTAAGGGCCTGATGTTTAAATAGGCAACACTGTAGGAGAAAAGGGAGTACTATACTCAGAGGTGGAGAGACAAGAACAGAGTGGGATAATTTCTTCCAGCACAGAAATAGATACCAAGCTGTCTGGCTGGGACTAAGATTCAATTCCAACTTGGCCTTTTGTTTTTGACTTTTAATTCTCTCTCCAGCTGAGGACTGAGGTGGTTAGCAAAGGGTGGTAAAAAAACCCAGGCAGCTTCTGCAGCTTTAGCATATGTTGTACTTTTTTCTTTAACACAGAACTTGGGAGCTTTTTTTTCCTGTGGTACTCAGTTATTTCACAGATAATTAGTGTTGCATGGTGGCTTTTGCAGTTAGTGTTATCACTGGATTTATAGTAGGGAGATGAGTGGTTTCCTGCTCTGTGTGCAGGGTTCCGGTGTCAAGTACTTTCCAGGTTAGTCTCTTGCACCATGAGATCAATGTCTCCTAACTGTGCCTTGAGCAGTAGGAAGAGCATACTGTGTCTTAGTTTGTGAATGTTAGCATGTGTGTGAGTAACATCAATTACTGGAGAGAGAAAAGAGCAGGGATGGGCAGGTACCAGTTTTAACTTGCCTAAGCAGGTACACGTACAAGTTAGACGAGCACTATCCATTTTAATGTAGCCTTTTGGGAAACTGGAAGCAGGAGCTCTTTGGAGATCCATGCAAGGGTATGATTCATTGCAACAGAAGCAGCATGTACAAAATGGAGGGATGGAGTAGTACTAGTGACGTACTCTGAGGTTTGTACTCTAGAGTTAATGACCACCAGATGGGGAATAAAAAGCTGCCTGCTCCTCTTTTGAGGACTGAGAATGTCATTGAGGCTGTTAAAATGTGCTGTATCTGTTGTAATGCTCCTTGTGCACAGGAAACCCCTTTATGGAGCGGAGGAAGCTTTCCTTACTGGTGTTTCCCATGACGCTTAGTTTTTTAGCATTGGCTTTGACTGAAGATTAGGTTCTGGTAACACTGCACCTCAGGGATTAAGAGCACAAGGTATGGAGTGCTTTTTGGCAGTAGAAGGAGTAAGGTACAAGTTGTACTCCAGTACACAAGTGTAAATTGCCAGATCCAGAGGCAGTAGGTTTGTAAGACTACAAATACCTTGCAAGAGATGAACTGTTAACAGCACTGACCTTGATTAACTTCTGCAGTGTTGCCCAACTTTGTAGGTGTCCTCTTGATCCATCGTTTTGGTGAAGAAGCATTGGCACAAATCAGACTCAGGATATCAGTGCTGTAATTCTGATGCTTGCAAGTTGTTGTGTTGGAGCTGTGCAGGTGTTTGGGTTACTTTGCCTTGCTTCAGCAGATTGGAACCTCTTTCCCGCTGTCCAGGATACCTTTGGAGGTGAATGTGGATAAAGGCATTTTTTCCAAGAGCCTTTTTCACTTTAGCTCTCATGCCTCTGTGCTGTGCCTACTCCAAACCCAGGAAGCCTCTCAGATGAGTTAGCATCTTGTCTGAGTCATGTCATAGCTGTGTATGTCACCTGCACTTTATTAAGGAAGCATAAGCAAGCTGTCCTTGAAATACCTGTTTTTATAACTAGATACAGTCTTCTAATTTAAAATATGCTGCTCTCTGGAGTTTGGTAGCTGTCATAAACAATATTTTTCTTTTATCATCAAATAGGCTTATTCAGCATCACTTAAATCGAAGGAAAGCTTCTTGCTAGGTTTTAGGCTGTTGTAATAATCTAGGTGTAAGGAGGAAAGTATGACTTGGTGCTTGATGCTCTACGCTTGGCTTCTTCATTTGTCAGCATGTGGTCTCAGGAGCCCAGTGTAGCTGTTTGCCCCAGTCCATAGCTTGTCCTGCAGTGGATGGAGACAGCAGCTAATGGTAAGCTGCCTATCCCAGTAACTTAACTCTTCAGTTGGGCCTTAGGCAAAAGGCAGAAGCACATGCATTGATGAGTCCATCAGTTTCTTGTTTCATAAATGAAAGTGTAAAGCTGTCGTTCTTCAGCTTTTTCAGGCATTGCCTTCTGTGTCTAACGTGTTTGCCCTTTCCCTTCTGCCCAGTCCTGTGTTAAACTCTTGGCCAGTGAGGCATAATCTCCAGTTTATGGTTCTGTTATCTGTTACTGTCCAAGTGTGAGCTCATGTGTGAAGAGGAAAAAGATAATTTACTGCTGAATGATCACCTGAGTTAAAATCCTCTGTCCTCTCTGGGTTGGGAGTTAGGCCTCTTACAGCACTCATCCAGTGCAGTATTTGCCTCTTTCAGGAATCTCATTTTCTTCAAAGCTGCTGGTGGTGCCTTTGCACGTCAGCTGAATCTGTGTGCCAGCTGAATCTGTGTGCGTGCAGTTGAGCAAGCAGGTTACATGTGGTGTTGACAGCAGGGATGGCTAGTTCAGAAGGGCGATTAGATCTCCTAGGAAGTGATCTGTGCTTAGGCTTTGCATGTTGCTTATCAGTGTACTTGGTTAGAATGAGAAGCGATACTAATGCCTGGCCATGCTTCTGAAGGATTGGGAGGTTTGAGGTCCTGGTGTACTGAAGCTAAAGTGTATATTTTTAAATGGATTCCTTTAAAGAGAATGAAGCTGTAGAGCATTGTTTTGTGCAGAAGTCCCCTGTAGCTGTATTTCACAAGAACATGAAACAGCGTTCAAAACAGATGTGAGACTCATTTATTAACTGCAGAATTAGTTTGGTTTTAATTTGAGATCTTGTGGGTTTTATCCCTTTTTGTAAATTCCCACACCCATCCACCCAAGCACAGGAGCCTCATGCTCAGACTCTAATCCAGACTAAGAAACCTTAAATCCCAAAAGGAACTTGTTAGTTCAAGGAGTCCTTTTTGCATAACATGAGTGTGTTTGTGTTTTGGGAGGACTATTGAGCTGGGAAAGGAACACTTCTCCATTTTTGTAGAGGAGTCCTAGGAAGAATGCTGGCTTATACATTGCAAATATTTACTTTTTGACTGGAGCTGAAATAAGTATACTGTTTGATTTTTTTTTTTTTTTTTCCCTAGAGTTGAATTTTTATGGTGTCTTTTTATGTGCATTAACAGTTCATCTTAACTGCCTCTGCCCCATCACTGCCAGCTATACAAATGGTTTATTATTAGGCTCTTGGTTAGTGCTTTGCTAACTGCAGGCATGTGATTTCCTAAATCCTGTGATCCAAATGGGTTTGTTTACCTACAGAACTAAATTCAGATCAAATTACTTGAGACTGGTACTCCCAGAAGGCATCAGCACAGACATACACTGTCAAGCACCTTTGTACACTGAGAATCCAATGATGCTTCCTGCCTGTAGGTCACTATGGCTTTCCTTTGCACTTACTCAGGCTGGAATTACTCTTGTATGTCGGATGCGTATGTAGCTCATACAGCAATTTCTGGTGCACTCCTTGATGGAACAAACGCTGATTTGGCACTGGCTGCACAGTCTTCACTGCAGCAGTTACATTTTTCTGAGAGTGTGATGCTTGGTATGAGCAAATTGTCTCCTTGTTTTACTTCTCTGTGGTTATTGGTTTCACTTAAACTTTTGCTGTTTCTGTATCAGGGTAGCTGTCTTCACAGGTAGTGCTGTGAAGTGCTAGCAGGCAAGATTCTAGGACTTGTGACAGGCTGTACTGGTTGAAGGTATCTTATATTTTAATCTCAAGGTAACTGGTACTTGAAAGCCTCTTGTGAAAACCTATAATGAACTGTTTTCTGGTCACAGATCCTTTTTTGAGCAGACTACTGACAGGTTTCACCTCTTAGAAATGCAAACAAGCATCCATAGGAAACCAGGTTGAACTTATATTGTCCCTAGCAAATTTGGGAGAAGGCAGGTGAGAATGTCACTGGTACTTAACTTCCAATATTATTACACATTTTTCTCCATGGGTCTTTTGATCTGTCAGTACATCTTCTTAATTATGGGGATGGCATGTGAAGTTAAGTATCTTGTGTCATTAGTTGATTTTCAGAACGGGCTATTAATATTCTTATTATTAGGGCTATTCATGTAGTTTCCCCACTTACAGGCTTTGCTTAATACTACTGCAGTCACTAATGCAAGCTTAAGGCTCTGGTGTTTGTGTGGGTGCCTTATACATCTGATAGTCCCAAATAAAAGGTGATCATAGGTCGCAGTTGTGATCGCAGGAAAAAGGGAAGTTTTTTTTCTGGTCTGCTAGGGACTGGAGCACAGGAAGTGAGATAATTGCTAGCTGTAAAACAGTTCCAAGTTCAAGAATAAACGGGTACACTTTAAAACTTGCAAGATAATGATGCTGAAATGTATGCAAACTCAAACAGGTTAGGTGTATTCAGGTATTTCAGAAAGTTCTGGGGCTGCTGCATGAGCTCTTTGGGGTAAAGCAGAACTTTGAAGAGTGAGAGTTGCTCTCTGCTGCTGGGTACTTGGATAGGGCTTTCACTCCCAGAAGTAGTTTTGTCTAGCATGGGCTTGGAATACTTGGAAGAGGAGGATAGGAGAGAATAGTACAGCTGCTGCTCTAGGCTGTTTGTGTAGGAGCAAACTACTAAATCAGCTGGAGTGGCTTTCTAAGTAGTATTAGTCCTTCACGTAAATTCATAATAAAGTTTAACAGATGTCTTGATTTTAATTTTGATTCTAGTAAGATTCATAATAACCTCTAAAAATTTTGCCTCAATATATATATGAAACTGGCAGCCAAGAAACTTTTAAAAATAACTTTCCTACCCTTACAGTTGAATCATTCAGATATAAATTATCAGATTGTAAATAGTCTTAGCCTATTTCTGCTCTGAAGTAATCAAGTGGAAATAAAGATTTCTTAATTTTTCCTTTGGAATACTCCTGAAAGCAAGCTATATAACTTGTTCTCATTTTGGGTTAAAGAGGAATAGTAAAATCTCCAATCCCTATGGTTGCTTCTGTAATGCTCAGGTGTTTTTTTTTTTCAAGCATGTTTCTAACCATCCCACCATTCAAACTCTTAAAATATTTAATGTTAGGCTCATGTTCAGTAAACTTGAAAGGTAGAGTGTGATCATGTCACAGTACTTGTAAAGCAGAACCTGTGATATGATGGAAGTCGTTAGGTAAGTGCCTGAGTTTGAAATAAAGTGGTAAATGAACTTTTGATGGCTCTGCACCTGCAGTGTGTTTCCTTCAGTTTAAACAGCTCATTTAGTGACTATGATTTTGGAAGCTGTTTGAAAACTGAAAAAAGCAAGCTAGTTTTTCACACCTAATTATTTATTTCTGCATAGGTAAATAAAAAGTCCTACTTTAAAAACTGAGGAAAGAGGTAACCAGTAGCAGTTGGTACAGTTCAATTTCCAGGGACTGTGTTTGCTTGCTTTCAGTGGACTTCAGATGTGAAACAAAATAAGTAAGTGTTTTGCTTCCCTTCTTAAGTCTCATTTAAGGCAGATGTGAGTTTTGCAAAAGGTGGAATATGAAAATGTTGGCTGTGCATTTAATAAAGCTCTTGATTTCCATCCAAAGATGCAAGCCATTAATTTAAAGAAATCAAACACCTCAAACAAAAAAACAAGCCTCAACAAACCGATAATATATTGTGTGGAACTTTTTAAATTAAAAAAGTTCCAGGGTAGTTATGCATAATAAAATAACCACAGCATACTATCTTGCAGTAACAGGTTACATTTTGTATTCAGCTCTCTGTATTGGTGTGATTTAACAGTTGCCAGCTAGTGAGACTTGACCTGGAATTAACAAAATAAACAGATTACAGGTGCATAATGAGATTAAAATCAATGACTTAAAGTAACATTTGGTGTCTGCTGCTGTCAAGGGAAGACTTGCAGTGCGATTTGATGCACTGTATCTAGGAGCTGTACTTGATATTCCTTTCAGTATTGCAATTGTAGCATTATTTTAAAACTTTTAAAGCTACCAACACCCACATTGTGGTTGTGATCTTCTGTGTCCTCTGTCCCTTCCTTTCAGAAGACTCAGTACAGTTGGAAGCCAGAAATCTCAGGTGTCATTAATCATTTACCTTTTGTTTACTTTCTCGTGTATTTTAGCTGGAATAAAGTTTCTTCTTGTATGTGTTGTTAAGCAGGGGAGTTGCACTCCCTCCCTTGTCTGGAGAGTGGGACTTGTGGCAAAGCTGACTCTGGTGATAGGATGCTTCAAGCCTTGCCTGGGTGAGCTGTCACTGAACTCACCCACGATGGGAACAGAGGTGACATCGGGCTGTATCCACCCAGTGCAGCACTATACTTAAAGAAATCATTGTAGATAGGGAAAGGAAAAACCCCACCACACCAGCTGGAGTCAGGGCGGGAGTTGTTCCTGCAGTGAGGAACCAGCTTAAGTGCAACAAAAATAATGCAAATGCCCAGACTTCTGAAATAAACTTTTTTGATCGTGCTTCCCCATCAGTTCAGGTTGGTAGGCAAGATAGTAAGTAGTAGGAGAATCGCCTGACTGCAGTGTGTAAAACTGTGGTACTGCTTGGGCAGAGGTGGCTTAAAGCTTGTACCAACCACTTCTGTCTTGCAGATTGAGTTTATACCCTAATATTGAGCAGTATGTTGTCCCTAAGGGTACTGACTCGTCAAGTCCTTCCTCCCTACAGCAAGCAGGAAACCAGCACTGGCCAAAGCCACATCATGTTGTCAAGGGATGGTTAATAAAAAAAGGCTTTGAACAAATGCCATTAGAGCCTTTCCTCTGAGGAGGCTGAGCAAAGCTCGTACCACTCCCATGTGTGTGAAGTGTGTGTGCTGCTGACTGCTGACAGGAGCCAGGCAGTGCCTGCTGCAGGAGAAGCATTTCAAGGCAACTGCTGGGTTTTTTTAATCTTCTGTAAAATTTTTGCTTGAGGGGAGCCCTTGTTCTGGGTCATACCCAGGATAGTCAGACATGCCAGCCCTGTCCTCGGGTGGTGGTGGTGCGAATACAGGCCCTGTGTGAGCTACTGTTGAGACATTGCTCTTGAGCTGAGGAAGTGTCAGGATTTCAGAGTCTTTACAAAGTTCTTTTTAGTGGATTCAAAAATGTAAGTGATTTACACAGCCAGCAAGTGGAAATATTTTTCTAGTTGACATCATTGCAGTGTAATTATTCCTGACAACACACCAGTCTTCCTGTTGGCTAGTGCAGTTTTTAGAACTGAGAGTTTTCTTTTTATGCCCCAAAATAATACCAAGCTCTATTTTTTAAATACAGCTGAAGCTTATGTTATCTTCTCTATGGACTAGGAATTACAGTTGTTTGCCCCTATTTTCTCCTGATTCACCTGTCTTGAAAGTTTCCATGCCCTAAGCAGCTGTTAACTTTGCATCACAAACTGTGTTGTTTGCACCTTTCTAATGAAGGTACAAAGAGCAGTTGGAGGCGGAAAAACCTTCTGCTAGGGGCACTGACTCAGTCTGAGGATGGAGCACAGTACATGAAGTTCTGTCTGCAGTGTGAATTTGTCACAGATTGCAACAAAAGATTTTCTTTGCTCTTGACCCAGCCTACTGAAGTAACTGAGTTGTTCTCTGAGCAATTCTTGGTCAAAAGTCTTCAAAAGATGATTCTGCCCACCTACCTGTGACAGTGATGGAAGCGTGTGCAGTGTGTGTGCTCCTGCCTTGCTTAAGGTCTAGGCTTGATTCTTCTGCTACAGCTGAGCATAAGGTGGCAATTGCTGAGCTGTGAAGCTACCAAAGAGGAAAAGTATCTCTGCAGGTGTGCTTGGGGGCTGAGCAGAAGTGTTTCAATCAACCCTAATTTATACATCGTTCATGAGAGGGGATTGAAGAGCAGTGTATTGTCCCAAAAACTCTGTGGCCCAGATTGCTAGCCAAGAACGCCTTAAGGAAATATTTTCTGCAGACAGAAAAAATAAGGATTCAGTGAACTGTTTTGCTTTATATTGTGTTGAAGTAAGGGATGGGTTATCTTCAGCAGTTCCTGGTAGCTCCAGAGTCTAACCATGCCTGTAAATGTTGCAGTTGCCCTGCTGTAGCAAAGGCTTTGGAGAACGAGGGCAGGAGTGCCTCTGGTTACTCCGGAGCCGCTCGCTGGTGGCCCTGGGCAGTTCTTTTTGTCTTTATCCTCGGTGGGGAACACGCATTTCTCCCTGCGGTGTGCACATCCCTCCCTTTGTTCCCCAGAGAAGACTGTGTGCGACAGCACCGCGTGACGGTGTCTGTGCAAAGCCTTGGATCTGTGCTAAAGGTTGGTTGCTTTCTAACTCTGAAAATAGGATTAGTCCCTCTTGCATTATCTGTTTGAATGCCTTTAAATTTTACCTTCTGTTGTAATTTTAAACTCCTTTTACACTCCTGGATGCTAGACTGGAGCAATTGTCCTGTTTCTCAGCAAGTCTGGCCTTCCTGCTGTGCTGGTTATGTTAACTGCATCTCACACAATGGGGAGGAAACGGGTGTGATTTTGGAAAAGCCTGAGATTAGATGCTCTAGTAAAAACTGGTGTTAATGCATCTAAAAGAAATCCACTGGGAAACCTACCTGTAGCTACTTTTTAATGCAATAATTATTTCCCTGAGTTGGTTACGGCTGTTTCACCTTAGCAACATGTACTTTATGTACATGTAAGTTGTCCAAGATCTGTCTTGTGTACAGTGTATTAGCAAACTGGAAAACAGATCTAACTGCAATGAGTGAGAGGCGCTTTTAACCAGAGAGCTCAAGCTTGTGGCTGTCCTTTGTTCATTCTTTTTGCATTTTGGATCTGGCTGTGGTACTCAGATACAAGCAGAGCTAGCTTTGAAACAGTTCATTGGCAGCTACAGTTCCCTAGCTTTCTACTTTTCTCTCTGTTTGGACCCCTTCATGGGCTGTGGAAAGTAATTCTGGGGTAGTTTGAGGTGGGAGGAGGAGTAAGTGCTTACTGAAAGCCAGGACAGTTGTTGGATGTAACAGCTAGAGTGAAGTGGGTTTATGTATGCCATATAAACTTGCATGTGCTTCCAACATGGCTTTATTTCTGGTGTCTTGAAGCTTTCCTGAGGTCCACAGTGCTCACTGTGTGGACTTCTCCCTAGAACCTGCTCCCAGCATCAGCCCAGTCTCCTGATACGCAGGGATGTGATGGGCTATTGCTTGTGAAACTTGAGGCAGAAGTGTTACCTTCAGTTTTGCTGCTGCATAACTTGCTTTATTCATGTGAGTGTAGACTCAAAGCAGCAGGAAAAAAAAGTCACTGAAACTATTTCTATCCTAGTATAGGAAGGGGAGAGTGTTAGTATGCAAGGTACTCAGTCTGTTTTGAGGTGGCTCTGTAGAGTAAGTACTTAGCATAAAGGAGTGTAGCCTTACAAGACTAAATATCACTAGGGAGAGGAATGGAGTTGCTCTTACCTTGTTTCCCAAAGTGACTACTCTGGCCTGTCCTCTCTCCCATGCCAGCAAAGCAGCATTCTCAGCTGTACACTGATGCTGGTCACTTCCCTGATGATTGAACTTGCTGTTCTGTTTTATTCCGCTTTCTTAGTGGAAACATACTAATGAGTTTCAGTCTCTGACTCTTATACAATTACAGGAGAATGTTTTGCAGTTTGGGAATCCCTGGAAACACATGTTTCTGTTCACATTGAACCTTTTTTTGGTTTTGAATGCATCTAATGGATTGAAGCTTCATTGTTGCCTCTCGGTTGGGAGCCCTTTGGTATATGTAAGCAGCAGCTATTAATTTAGCTTTTCTGTACTGATCAAAGTCTATTTTCATACTTTATAAGGCTTCCTTAGTTTTGTCCTTTGTGTAATATTGTTTACTACCCTTGTACTTGCAGTGATTTTATGTGTTTGTTACACAGCAGCCAAGATCTACTGCGGAAGAGGTGTGTGTGAGTGTGCCGCCTCTTTCGGAAGAGGTGGTGTAAAAAGCACTGACAGGTCATTAAACTTGCTGCTGCTGCTGTCTGTACTGCTGCTCTGCTGCAAAATGCTTGCAGTACTGTAGTTTCTTTAGGTCAGCTTCTCTATCACACAGGTATCTCAATTAAGCATTAATCACCTAAGGAGTATTTATCAGGTACCTTCTCAGCAGGTTAAAAATCAGGTGCACAGAAAAGAAGTGGTTAATCCAGTGTGGCTGAAAAAAAACTTGAAAGGCTCAAAATGTGCACTAAAGAGTAGCTGTCCTCTTCCTGCATAGGCTCTCGCAGCACATCATGCTCACCTACCCAACTTTTCCGGGTTGGTTTAGATTGATGAAATGCCAGCAAAGACATTTGCTTCAGGTTAACTTTATGTACCGGAGGCTTCAGCCACACACAATAGGAGTGATCAGCCTGTGGCTTTTTCTGGCCTCTAACCTATCCCTGATAAGCCTTTGAAGTTTGAGATGGCTAAATGAGTGTACAGCTTACGTTTCAGATGTGGTCCTGTCCCTGCCATGCTCTCACTATTAGCAACTCTTTCACATTGTTTACTTCTCTTCCTTGGATGGAAGTTGCTGTGTGGTTTTGGCCGAGCAGAAGGTGTGTTGATCTTGTTTTGCAAACTCTGTGTTTTCAGAAAGCTGTGCAAGATCCTTGTTTGCATAATAAAATTTTGCCAAAGTAAATAGAACTTCTTGGAGTTGTTAGGAGCTAATCTAAAGGACAAAGAGTGGCTGGAGACAATTCTTTCTATCTTTATTCCCATGTCAAGATCTATCAATAAGTCATTCCTCAGGTTTCTTTCCATCCCTTCAACAGAAGGAATACAGGGCCTTCAAGTTACAAGATGAATGAAGAATGCAGTTAACTAAGGGGTCTGTCTTGTTCTGAAGCCAAGTTTCCCAGTGCAGTCCTTTTAAGGAAAAAGACATTGTATGTGTCTGTTCCTGTAGCATCTTTTGCCTCTAACTGCTGAAATGTGGAGAGGGTGTGTAAGGTCATTGATTTTATTTTGTTTCTATCTAAAGCACTAAGTGTTGGATTCTGGGTGGTGTGGTCAGTTCTGGCTCAGCCCAGGAGGACTTTTGTCTTGCAGTAACTATAGCCTGGAAAAGAAAAAGTTGACTCAAATATCTCCAGTGATGATGTATTTCTTCATTTAATCCATTAGAAAAAAGAAGAATGCATACTGGTGGAGTTGTCTTGTAGTAAAGTTCCCACCTTAGGATAAAATGTTTGGTTATTCCTCTCTACTTTTCCACGCTCTCTTTTCATGAGGGTTGCATGCTTGGTTTTTTTCCTATTCCCTTGTTTGGATGGAAAAATGAATGACTGAGGATCTCAGCTTCACAGCTTAGAGATGCTTTGTGTGTTCTTGTGCTTAATCAAAATTAATTTAGTAGTTTTGCAGTAAATGACAAAGCTCAGATTCGATTCTGGTTTATGGAGGAGTGATCAGTGCACCTGACTCAGCGATGCGCCCGGAGTGAAAGAAGTTTGTGACAGCATGGTAATCACACCTCATTAGAATTTGATTTCGAGAAGAACTTCAAGGATTTAGAAATAGCTTTTTGTAGCAATGTTGATTGAGGGAGATACATTTCAACACTGGTAAAGGCTTGCATGGCAAGTTACTTTTGAAAGGTGTAGATGTGCCATTAAGAGTGGTGTTCTGAGGAAGCAGAAGCCTGGCAGGTGTCTTTCAGTATCACTGTAGTTTCGTTCCTCTTCTTGATACCTACCAAAAATCCAGGTCCTGCCTCCTTTATTGAATTTCACACTTAGGTTATGGGGGACTCAAATAATGGTCTTGGCATTTCAAGTTGCTGTTGCTTGAGGATTTCAAATGTTTTGCAGTCAGCTATTGGGGAAATAGAGCAGCACAGAAACAGACCTGCAGTACCTTTCCAGGGTAAATGTTTTCTGTGTAAATAGGGCCATTAGGCCAGTAAGTGACATATCCAGTTTCACATAGCAAGTTTATTTTAGATTATGGCTTTCTGCTCCAGTGTATCATCCACAATACCATCATCCCTGAACAATGCCTTCTGGGTATGTTTTTCTGCTTTTGACACTTCTAGCTGCATATAGATGTTTTCCTTTTTCTGTATCCTTCTTACAGTTCACTTTGCTTTATTGGGAAGGGTGTTACTGTCTCTGATACTTGGGTACACTTCTGCTTTCTGTCCAGTAGCTTTTTCTGTCCTCTTTTTTTGGGCTACAGCAATGGCATTCCATTTAAACTCTAGAAACACTGTATAATCAATTACTGGAACAACATGACTGTGTCATGACTTTCTCCAACTGGAATACAAATACTTTAGAGAAGTTTAAATCTCTTCCAAACTGGTTACGTGGGATTATTGTACATGCCTTAAACTGTTTAAACATGTGAAGTCAGATAACTCGTCCAAAGTCCTGATCCCCTATGCCTCAGACCATGCTGTTCTGTCCATGTGATTGCTCTTCTGAGCTATAAGGGGTCTGCAAAGGGGCTTTTTCATCCTTGCACAGTAGTTGTTCCAGGTGAACAGTTTGTAAATTGCCCAGAACCTTCACGGAGCAACTTTACACATGGGATTGCTGTTGCCTGTTTAGGTAGTGTGCTAACCTGTCACTATTCCTCTTGAAAGTCCTGCATAATGACTAAATGTTAGTCTTTCTCCTTGCTGATAGATCTATATATTGTAAAAGTTAGTGTAACACTAAGCCATTGTGATCACATGCCTAAGGCAAAAAGTTCATGTTCTTTTCCAGGAGTATGAAGGGTGCTTTATGCACATTGAGCTACATTCACGTTTGAACACTCATAGCCCATCTTGGCATCATTTCAGCAACTGAACCTTGATAATTTTAATAGTAATTTTCTACCCAACATGTAAGAGTTTAAAACTCTAAAAATAGTATGATTTGGCAGAATAAATGGTAACAAATTATAAGTCTTGAGTAACTTAAAAGTAAGAGGCTATTTCCTGATAATCTGCAGTTTTAAGGTTCCTTGAGGGGAGCCTGTGGGGGAGGAGAAGAATCAGTAAAGTTGTTTCATTTAGTGTTTCAGCTGAGAAGGGACTAACAAGTTCATAAGTGACAGGAAGGCTCCTGAGAAGTTTTTGAACTTGACCAGCTTTTGAACCTGTCCGAGTGTTACTGAATTACCTCCCTTTCAGCTGCATAATTTAGCAGTGGAACTGGAGAAGTCTTGTTTTTAAAGACTTTCTCCTCTCCAGAGGAGAGGCTGAAAAGGACTTGCTTACTTCATCATACATGTCCTCTGTGCTGATAGCAAAGGGCTTCTTGCTTGTGCTCCAGGTTCAGGATGGCTCAATGTACCAGTAACAAAGCACTGTGCTGGTACAGACCAGTGATTCCAAAAAGGGTTGAGAGCTTGTAGGCTTCTCTTGTAATAACCAGTATCAAGGCACTGGACTTAAACTGAGGCAGAAGTTTCAGCTGCTCATCTGAAGCAGGAGTGTTACTGGAATAACAAGAAGTTGAAAATATTTTTCTTTGTAATGTGATGATATTTTCCTGCTGTGTCTTCAGATTTGGGCACAGATTCCAGTTCCAAGAATTGAGTAAACTTAGAATTGCCTTTCTGGATGTCAGTGTAAATAAGCTTTGAGATGAGGCTTTGACAAATAGAATGGCAGCATGTATACCAGTTGAGGTATTTCTAGGTTGTCTAATGGGAGGAAAAGCAATTGCAGTGTTGCTGGAACGAGTAGGTAACACAGAAAGTCCTTATCCCCAGAACTTGGTAAAACACGTCAGAAGAACAAAGACTGCTGGCAGAAACCTTTCTGTAAGCAGGTTAATGAGGAATTCATATTGTGCCCACAGACACAGGAAGGTGAACTGAAAGCCAGCAAATATGGAAGACTAATAGATTTACCTGAGAAAGCTACTGTTGACCTGAAATTGGGGTTACCAGGTGCTGATTTGTCAGCCATCTCAATTTAGGGATAATGAGGAGGACCACATTGTTGCTCACACCTTTTTTTTTTCTTAGTTCTTTAAAAAAAAAAGTAATGCCAAGTGATGAAATTTGGATGAAATGGAAGTGGGATAAAAGTGCATGCTGAGAGTGGGATAAAACAGCATCTGTAGCATCCTGTATTGTGTTGCAGTGATAAGTCTCCCAAATAATATTGATAACTGTATTGATTTGGCACACAAGAAGGCACACCCCTCTTTGGTTTCAGTGTTTTATTAGAAAGCTGCTGTCAAAACTGTTACACTAATGTAGCAAGTAGGCTTTCTCCCTTTGGTGGTGGCATGTAAGTAATCTTTTGGGAAGGGTACAAAGAAAGGTGTTCCAAAGGGGTTTAACAGCAAATGAATTTCTCATTTGTTTTAACAGCAAATGAATTTCTGACAGTCTAGTCATTCTGACAGTCTAGAACATAACTGTTCTATCACCAGACTAATTATTAATCCAGGGGTTCTCGTTAGGGAAGGAGGCTGCTCACTGTTGCTGTCTGGCATTCTTCTCCAGGTGCAACTGCCTGCTGGAGGAGGGCTTCCATTGACTTCATCTCTGTTCTTGTTCTGTTGTAGTTAGAGATCCTGAACCTTTTACAGCTCTGTTCCTGGATAAAGAGTAAAACTACACAGTTCCAGTAATACATATATACAAGTAGTACAAATAGGGTTATGACTCAGCCTTTCCCCAGAGACTTAGTGGTGGAATGGAGGTGGAGTGGGACAACACAACAGAGCCACAGACCAAAAGTGCTTAGAATTTCCAATCTTTAAATCAGGCATCCTTGTAATTAAAGAGAATTGAGAGATGAATCAGTGTACAAAAATGCAGAGCTGCTTGTGTTTGTTGGAGGTACAGGGGAATGGCAGGAATAGTACAGGGACTGTGGTAATCTTTTGGAGACATACCAGGCTCAGCATTAACAGACAGGGATCCAGTGCCAGAGATACCAAGCTTTCTAGAACAGAAGAGATGCCAAAAGCTCTGTATGGGTTAGAGGATACTGGAGGGAGAGCCTTAGGGGTAATGGATCCTTGCCCAGTGAGCGTAACCCCTGTCCCTGCTGTAACCTTGATGCTGGAGAGAAGCTTTTTGATTTCTGAAATCCTTTAAATATCACACAGGCTTTTGGGGGTTTGAACTTTGCTCACAGTAGAGTGGATTTTGCCAATGCTCTTGGAGAAGGAATAGTATTTATCTCCTTGTTTAGTGTTAGAGGGAGCAGACATACTTGGTGGAAGACATAAAAGGCAGGAAACAAATCTGAATGTGATTGTCTGACCTCATCCCTTAGCTCATGTGAGGCTGGATGTAGGCAACTGTTCATCAGCTGCAAGCTGGGAGAGAGTTACTGGAGGCTGGAAGATTCTTCTAAGAATCAACATGCTAAATATATCAAAGAAGATATATTACAGACAGGAGCACCTCTGTTGCTTGAGGCTTGGTGTGTCTTAAAGTTGTTCACCATTTGGTCATCTGTTGTCTGTGTGTTTGGAGGTGAAGTGGGTACACAAACTGGTGTTAAATGGCTACATTTGTTTTGTCAGCCACCAAATTAACATCAACTTGGACTCTTAGATAAAGCCAGTTGGACAAAACATGTTTTTGTGTGATGTGCTAAATAAAAGGATTCTGTCCTTTTTAATGACCTGCTCTCCTGAACTTCATCCAGCTCCACCATAAAAAAAGCTCAAGAGCTTCTGAAGACATACATATGTCAGCTTCAGCTTAAGCTCTTGGAAGCCTTCATTTCTAACCTACCTCATGGCATCGTGTCAGAAAGCAACGGCATTGAGTTTGAATGCTAGGCAAATATTCAAGAATAATTTAAAATTCTTGAGACATGCCTTAGAGGTGGTACACTTACCTCCCTGGATGTGTTGAATTTAAAGAGTTCTCTAGTGTGAGAGACCAAGTACCTATCCAGCTGAGATTGCACTTGGGTGAAAACTCTCCTGCCAGTTTTTCACTTCTACTTTCAAGACCACAGGCACCATCTCCTGTCCCCAGGCACTTTAACCTGCCTTTTAGCCAGAATATCCCTATGAAAGACTGTCCTGCTGGAAATTGTTTGGTAGGCAGCGAAGGAAAGCTGAGCAGTGACAAGACCCACCAAGAAGACCTAGTTTAGCTGGTCAGGCACTTTCTTTTAGCTATTGTACCAGGCTTTACTTGCCTTAAAAACACCAGATCATCATAAGCTGTGCAGAGGGTTGAGGAAATAGTTGCCTGACTCCAGTGTTTCCAGGGTACAGCCCTGGAAATAGTTTTCAAGAGCAAATATTCATTTCAGCTGGAAGGAAATCTAGTGATAAAAGTAAAACTGTTCTGTGTTGGGTTTTTGGCTGATAAATTCTCTTGTGGTTCTGTGCTGTAAAGAGAATAGCATTGAGCTCAGCTGCACTCATTTCCCATCGAGAGGTTAGTAGAAAAAAAGACTCTGTGTTTGTATGTGCCTACTTTAAAAGCAAGTTCGTTAGACTGAGTGTACATAGCTCTATGTATAGCATCAGGATGGTTTTTCTAGCAATTTACCTATTCATCAAGTGTAAATAGATGGCTGTTTGCTTCAGCCAGTACTTTAGGAATTGTGAGTAAACTCTCTGTGGAATAAAACCCAGGCAGTTTGCAAACAGCCTGAGCTTCCAGCTACCGGCTGAACTGCAGAATGCAAAGTGTGAAATGCACTGCGAAAATATTTTTGCCAGTGAAATGTGTGTTGTCCTGGTGGGAAGAAGGGTACTGAGAAATTGCTTCTTGGCAGTTCAGAGCGTGTAGGTGTCCAGTCCCCACACAGTTTGCCAGAGATAACTGCTGTGAATTAGATTTTGCTGTTTAGGTACTTGAAAACTCTTAGGTGTTTTATGATATAACACCAAATGTTCCACATAACCTGCCACGTGCCTGTATATCAAAATAGAGACAGTTAAATCTTGTGCTTTCAAAAGAATATACTGTATACACCAAAACACTCAGAGGTGTTGCCAAGTTCAGGAGGATTGAGGAATGATGCAGAAGGCAAGTTGGAGGCTTGAATGTCAGCACTCACACATAGGTTTATGGGGTCTTACTGCAGGTGTCTGAAAACAATACCTGAAGTTAGAGAAAGTGACAGATTAAAAACGTACTCCGTGGGAATGTGACTGGGTATGTTTCCACAAACCAGTTGCATGCTTTGAGAGCTGGTGTCAGTTAAGGAGAAAAATGAATTTGTGGTGAAACACTTGGAGCCAGGAGGATAAGACTTGTTCCTGGCTCTGCAGTGCGTTTCTTGTGTGACTCTGAAAGTTGCAGAATCCTTGTGTTGCAGTTTCCTCCTCTTACTGTGGGGTGTAGTAGCCTTTTTAGAGGCACAGTAACATCTTTATAATTAATTAAGCATTAATACATTGCATCCAAGATCTGTGGAAATTCTGGCACTATGATCTGAAGCAGTTGCCAAAGCACAGCCTTTTAGGTACCTTTTTTTAGGTGCTTTGAGAAGCATGGTAAAAAAACCCCAACAAAAACCTCACAACAAACAAAACCCCACAGAAGACAACCCACCAAAAACTTCAAACAAAAAACAACCACCTGAGGGGTGTCTTTGCTCACACACCCATTCTTCCCAGTATTAGTGACCTTGATTGTAAATGCTAGTACCTTTTGGAGGTGGGTTTGGGGTGCTAGGTCAGTCTCAGCTCCTTTTTATAAAGAACGCTTAAGGATCTAAAGGTGCTTGTCAACAAATTTACTTATAGTTCAATCATGCTGCTCCTTTTCTGTGCTGATTCTATTTTCTTGGTGCTTTAAAGGACTTTATTGTACAGCACAGTTGTCACTGAGGATGGGAGGTGTCACTCAGAGTGGAAATTGATACCAGTAAAATTACAGTGTTCATGTAGATTTACTTGAGTGCCATCTCCCATTTCTGACCTGTCACTTAATTTGAACCAGTCCTGACCTGTGTAGGTGGGTTACCACCAGCACATACTCATTACAGCTGTCATGTTGGATTTTCTTGGTGGGGCTGTAATCGGAAGGAGGTAAGTGTCTCTTGCAGAAGTGAAGTATGAGGAGGGAATTCCTAGTACTCTTTTCAACCTTTCTCTTTGTCTTCCCTCATTACTCCTCTTTTCCTTGCTGTATGCCTGTCATGTCATGCAGTGTTGAAGATAAGAGTAAGATTAACTTGGGGGATGGAGCGGGGTGGGGGGGTTGGGGGGGAGGGTGATGACACTGCTTTGTCTAGACTAGGTACTTTTGGAAGAAGCAGCCTAAATTCTAGGATCCAACAGGCCTCACATTTCAGCTGTTATGTTCCTGCATCCTTAAAATCTATTTGACATGAAA
>VZTU01000350.1:126227-169430 GCA_013400835.1 Zapornia atra | reverse complement strand
TACTTAGAGGCATAGGAAGCTAGGTTTCCCATCTGCCAAGTAAGATTGAACTTGCTGTAGCCATTCTTACCTATTTATTAAGAAGGGTTGCATTTCTTCAGGGTTTGTAAAGCATTTAAAGGTCATCGAACTGAAGACCATATAAATGCAGCTGGTGCCAAGATGAATTAACTTGTGCTGCAGGAACAAGAAATCCATTCAGGACTCTGAAACTTCACATTTTGAATCTCAGAAAATACTGATACGGGGTGGGGAAAGATGCAGAAGTTCATGAGGGAGGCATGGAGCTTTCTCCCAACTTCATTCCTTAATTTATTTAATTTTTTTTTTTTTTGCCTCTCTGCTTGCAGATTCTCACAAACACAAAGATAAACACAAAGACCGAGAGCACCGGCACAAAGAGCACAAGAAGGACAAGGAAAAAGACCGGGAAAAGTCCAAGCACAGTAATAGGTGAGGAAAAAGTTGATAAAGTCCTCCTAGGCTAAACCACTGCTACACATGCAGTCCTACAAGAATTACTCTGTAAAACACGGGGACAAAACTGTTACGCTTTGAGTGTGGTTTCTATGAGTGTAGGTGCTTTAAGCCCAACCTCTGTCATTGCATGCATTTCCATGCTGAAATAGCATATCTTGCAAATGCAAGTCAATACTAATGTCTGAGTTTTGCAGCTTAGTGTTAACATCATCGAAGGCTAGTTTAACTCTATCTTCATGAAGATCAATGAATTTTGTTTATAATCTATTGGGTGTGTAATTCCAATTGCTTGTCAGAAGTGAGGAGCTCTCTTGAGTGTTCTAGTATAGATGAACCTGGAGTGACTACTCAGCCTTGTAGTAGAAGTGTCTGGAAAAATGGTCCCCCAAAACAATGACGTCCTTGGCCTGCTACCACAGTGGCTGGATATCTCAACACTGAGGCAGTGCTACAGACTTGGGATGGGTTTGGTGATGAATTTGAAAGGATTGCAGTCTGCTCTGTCTGATAGGATTGAGACACCACACTGCCACTGCACGGGGAAGGTGTTTCATGCCAGTCACTGAACATAAACACTTATTTGCTCTGTGACCTGTAGCTTTTGAGGTGGTGGTGGTAAATCCAATCCCATGGTCCAGGTGATACCTCAGCCTGTGACCTGCAAGAACCAGGACATGCAGGTCTGTCCGTGGTGATTTGGTGTGATGGAACATGGGGCAGGTATGTCACACACAGGATGTTACTCAGAAAAGCTTTCCTAGTTGTAACTCCTGATGTGCAGGTGCCACCAAGCCTGTAATGTCAGTGAAACTTGAAAAAACTGTCCCTGGAGGGTCAGTTTGTGCCATGTACTGAATGGTAGATGGTTTTGCTATGGCCAGGCAAGTGTTTTAACTATTGATGTGCAATTATGATGACACAATCTAAAAATGAATAAAAAAGCTCGTGTTAAAAATTATTTCTGTTGAAGAGAAGCACAGAAAGGAGTGTGCTGAGCAGTGAGCTTGCTGTATTTGGGTCACACTGAGTTTTCTGTGACCTTACTGTTCCATAATACATTTATTTAAGTAAATTGTTGATGGGGGGGAGAGTGAGGCAATCTAGGTCAGGTAAGTTGTAGTGTTTACTGGTTTTCACAGCAGAAATGAAAGGAATGATTTGGACACATTGTTTTCTCTCTATATGATATGGCCTTGACTTCAGATTTTAATTTTTCTGATCTTCAAGCATGTGCCTCAGGATTGACTGTCTTGCATTTCAAGATGTTCATTGCTTCACTTAAAGTTTTCTGCAATCTTAAAGCCAAGTCCATGCCTTTTAGTGGAAGCACTATCTTTAAATTTACAGAATTCATTAATGAATTGACCTTATTTGTGTAGGAGTTAGAAACAGTCAGCGTATTTTTAGCTGGAAGAACTAATTATGCTTTATAACTTAAAGCTGCATGCTACTGTTTGTGTAAACAATAAATGGCAAAACAGTGGAAAGGAGGTAAGAATGGCAAGGTGTGGCTGTGGTGATATGTATAATCACCCTTTATCTGGAGTAATTCTTTCCTCCCCTTAGTGTTGCCTTGAAAGCCCTGTGAGAGAGGCACCAAGCTTTCCTGGCATTGTGCCTGAAGCTTCCAGTCACTTTCACTTAAATATGAAGTGTTCCCTTGTGCTGTGAGCAGAAGACTCCCCATCTTTGAGTCCTGTGGTAGGCTACACCTAGATGGATGGCATGTGTGCTTGTGCAGTGGTGTATTCAAGATGCGTTTGGGGAGAGATGAGTTCTTTGCCCCCCAGGTCCCTACACAAAGTAGCATGTCATGTCCCAGCCCAAGTCCGCAGCCTGAAGAAGTTTCAATAGTTTTCTGCCTTTCAAATTTAAAATGGATATATTATAGTGCTGAATCAAGAGATGCAGCCTCAGAGGTGGTATTCCAGGAAGACAATGTGCACGGACACACGTGTGGTGCTCTGGATCGTTCCCTCACTGCCCAGTGATGCCCCATCTACCCATCGTAAGGACCCATCTGGAGTCCTGTGTCCAGAGCTGGGGCCCCCAATACAAGAAATACGTGGAACTGTTGGAAAGGGTTCAGAGGAGCCACAAAGATGATTAGAGGGCTGGAGCACCTGCCCTACAAAGAGAGGCTGAGGGAGCTGGGCTTGTTCAGCCTGGAGAAGAGAAGGCTGCAGGGGGACCTCATTGCAGCCTGCCAGTCCCTGAAGGGAGCTTATAAGCAGGAGGGGATTCAACTTTTTAAAAGAGCAGATAATGGCAGGACAAGGGGGATGGATTAAAACTAAAGGAAGGAAGGGTTAGATTAGATATTAGGGGGAAGTTTTTTACAGAGAGAGTGGTGAGGTGCTGGAACAGGCTGCCCAGAGAAGTAGTGGATGCCCCGTCCCTGGGGGTGTTTGAGGCCAGGTTGGATGGGGCCCTGGGAAACCTTGTGTAGATCCAGGCCTGAGGTTGGTGGCCCTGCCTGTGGCAGGGGAGTTGGAGCTCTATGATCCTTGGGGTCCCTTCCAACCCATGCCATTCTATGATTCTATGCCCAGGGTGCCAGGCTGCCTGCTGTGTGAAGCCAGCTGATCTCTGGCACAAACTGTTCAGAAATAACTGACTTCCTGATGGAAACGTGGATTTGGGTGTCATCCATGTAATTCCATAGGCGTATTCTCTGTCTGTGAGGATTAGATTTTAGGTGATGATCACCTTGTGAAGGAGAGTGCCCAGCAGCTAAACACTGAGTGGAGGGAGGTCTGTGGTGAGAAGGGAATTACACTGAGATGGGTTGGAGGTGGCATGTGTGTTTGGATGGGCAGCTGCCAAGTGTTCACATGGAAGGTGTGAATCCGGGCATGGCAGAGGCCAGTTACAGGGAAGGACTGGAGCAAGCTGTTTCAGTTCAGGCTCCATTGCTACAGTCACTGTACCAAAATACCTCATTCGACAGAGTCAAGATGAAGAGGGAAGTCAGAATTTTAGGATGCCTGGTGTCCATTGCTATCATACTGCTAAGCAGCTGAGTTGCACTGGGGAGGGGAAGGGGGTGTTTGATCACTTTGACATTTTTAACAGCTTTTAATTTTGCCAGCTGTGGGAGGGGAGGGAATTGCTTTGTGGGGAAATACTGGAGAATTGTCCTCTTTCAAAAGAACTCTTAGCTGTGATACAACAAGACCCAAAGCAGAATTCTTCTTTGGAGAAGAGTGAGGGCTCTGTGACTTCCTACACTTCATTAGTTTCAAAATCTTAGCTTTGTGGTAGGGCTGTCCCAAGGGCTGGTCCTAGTTCCAGTTTATTTTGTTACTTTGTTGTCAGGGCCATCACTGCTGAAAAAGATTCTCCTTGCAGATGTGGGTATGCAGATGGAAGAAGTGCTTTGCTGGCTGCACAGGGATGCTACTTTTCATATATACATATATATATATTTAGCCCATGTATTGCTTAGGCAACGGGCTTTCTTGACACTGAGCCAGTAAATGACTGTCTTCCCTGGTGTCAGCCCTGGGCCTGAAAGCTGTCTGAAAGGTGTTGGCCTTTTTAGTTGTTTTTTTTTTTTTTTAAATGGGAAACTCCTGTCTTGGAAGATTTTCAGACAGGTTAGAAAATTCCATTTTAAGTTTGCATCTAGGAGAGTTTCTCTCAGTGACACACTTGCATCAGTGTTGGCAACAAAGTCACTGTGATTTGACCCCTGGTTCAAATAGTACCATCACCTTGAAGGGGGACCTTCAGTGTGTTTATTTTTTTTGGCTTATCTGCTAGGTAGCATACTGCTGACAGCAACTGGTCATCAGCAAGTTTGCAGTAATTGGGGGGGGTTTATAAAAGAAAGCTCCTTGTTGAGGTCGACAGCTCTGTCCTTCGCAGCAAGATAACCTCTGTGTGATAATGAGAGGCTTTCATGGTTGCTCCTTGTCTCTCTGCAACTTGTAAAGACTCCACTGGGCTGAAGGTCTTGTGTTTATAAGCAAAGATGGTGAAGTGCCCCTTCCAAAAGCCAGCCCTGCAGCAGTCCCAGCATGTGTGTGTTCACTGTGACCATCCAGCACCTCCCATCTGCAGCAACACCATCAGTTGAACCCATGTGCCAGGGACCACAGCAGATGTTAGAGAGCCTCTGTACTGCTGAGGGCTGTACCAGCCATTTCAATAGAGGATGTTTCTTCACAGAAGAACTTTGAAAGAATGCAAGCTGCCTGTTTGCACTTAAGTTTCTCCTTTGACAATGAAAAATGAGTGAAAAATAGCCGTTGCTCTGTTAGAAATTAAACAAAAAATTTCCAAGGTAACAGGAATGTTGGGTTTACCAGTGGTTTCTACCTGTTTGGGGAAGTTTTAAAGCACTTGATGAAAG
The DNA here is from genome assembly GCA_013400835.1 of Zapornia atra. Classification (NCBI taxonomy): domain Eukaryota; kingdom Metazoa; phylum Chordata; class Aves; order Gruiformes; family Rallidae; genus Zapornia; species Zapornia atra. The sequence continues at coordinate 164,593 of VZTU01000350.1, read as the reverse complement.
CCTGTTGCTAAAATCAAAATTGAATCCTTCAAAAAAGTTTCTCTTGGATTAGTAGAATTGTGTGTAAATCTTCATAAAGTCCATCCTGTACTACATAAAAACTGCTGTGTTGCTAGAAAGATGTGCTGGATGGTTGATAATTCTCAGAGTTTGACCAGTGCTTTAGCAGAAAGGCAAGCTGCTGGTGGTGAAACTTGGGTCTGTACCTCTGTGGCGTTTTATACCAGGTGTGTGAAGAGTCCCTGGTTGCCTTTGGAGAAGTACAGTGCTGCATCAGACCTGGTATGCAGTCATGGCACTGTCTGGTTGTCTGTCTGTACGAGTTTGACAGTTTCATTTCCTGCCCTGGACTTAAGTCTTTTAAAATAAAACTTCTATCAAGAAGGCAGAACTCCTCCAATGTGGGAGAGTAACGTTTCCTGTACCCAGACTTTGAAGGATCTAAACTGCCAAGATAAGTTTCATAAATACCTAAAATAGGTAATTTTGATTTCATATGGCAAAGTGTGTGGAGTGATATGTAGAACTTCTTAATTTTGCTTCTTGCTTTCCTCCCCTCCCACTCACAAGATGACACTTCTGTATCTTAACTACTCATTTACAGCTGTAGTAAACTGGGAGAGAACATTTATGAGCCTCAGATCTTTTTCTGTCACCTCTCAAGGAAAGAAAATTAACGTCTGCTTGAGAAAAATCCTTATTGAAGAATAAATCCATGTCAAGCAAAGCATTTTCTCTTGCCCTCTTTCTCAGCCCATCCATTACACCTCTATTAATGTCAGTGGTTAAATAAAATGAAACAAATCTGATCTGCCCATAACGTTCTGATTTGTGGGAGGTGAACACTTCACACAGAGAGACCATGCAACAACTGTCTCTGTGGCAGGTGAGTTGGTCTCTGTGCACCCTGTGCCAGTAGGCTGAAGAGCACAGAAATGTCTCTGATGGGCACTGGGAGTGAAGAGGCTGCTCTTGCAGTGTTGATTGGTGTTGTCAATGTGACAAGCATCTTATCCCCAGGAAGAAAAAAATCTTCTGTCAGATTGCATATTTCCTCCGTTTACTGAATCTCTTGTGATCACAGCTTGAGATGAGCAGAAGCATGGAGCACATAAGGGATTTATAGACCTGATCCTCACTGACATCCTCTTGAGTTTTATGGTGTTGCTAGGAAAAACATAGATCCCAGGCATCTTCTAGTAAGGAATGAAGATAAATTTCAGTTCAAACTTCTCACACACCTCCTCTGATTTATGATGTGAACCCAAACTGCAAAGAATTGTGTGCACTCGGGGCAGGAAGAGGCAGGATTGGGTGGAGGGGAAAGCAATTTAAAAAAGATCCCGGCACCCCCTGTGGGTGGGTCAGTTTTTATTCCCCATTTGGGTACACAGTCTCCTTTATCAGCTTTCTAATGTGACCCTGTCTTCCAGTAGTAAAAGTTTCTGCTTTTCATTTAGTAGTATAGCCAATCCTTCCATAGCCACAGGTAGTGTATGCTAGCTTCATCCTCGGCTCAAGGTGTGAATATTGTTCTCCCTTCTGATACTTTTGTCACCTATTGATTAGTCCATCTTTTTATCTTGTTCCTCTTGCTGAAGGCTTGATCTGTTACCTGTGAAAACTGGTAGAAAGACTCCTTTCAACTCTGAGAGAAGCAGTTTAATGCTTTTTTAATTGTATTGCTGAAATCCCAGCAGCAGCGTTGGCGCTCACGTGTTCATCCCCTGTAATACCATATGATAACCCTCTGACAGCAAGCATAAAACACTGCAGGCCAGATGAAAACCTGTCCTTTTGCTGGTGTCCTCTGTTTGGGAAGCACTCCCTGCACGGTCAGCTGTTCCTTGGTACGTCTGAGCGTGATCAGTTTTCCATTAACGCTGTGTTACGTCAAACAAGACGCGGGCTGCGTAACCTGTGCTCTGCCCCTATTGTGCTGTTGGATTTCAGTAAAAGCACACCTCCCTGTTATTTTACACTTCAGCTGCATTGTAGCAAAGCTCAGCTTGCAGCAGGCTCTGGCACTTGCTGGTAGCAGATTTCCAGTCACGAGCTAATTACAGCTAAGAAAATGAGAGGGAGAGGAAATAAGAGACTCTTTAGCTAACACATCCTTCCCAGCTTGTGATTCTGAAGCTGGAATGGAAAGGGCCTGGGAAGGGATTATTAACGTACATAAATGGCACCTGAAGAACGCGGCGTTAAATTACTGCAAAGCTGTTGTAGTTTGAAGAAGGAAGCTGTGATCTGCACATCTGCCATTCTTTGGAAACACTTTCCACTTGTGACTTTCCCATGTGACCGTAGCCTGAGCAGCTGCTGCCAGGTGCCTGTTCTCCCTCCCGTTCTCCCTCCCGCTCCCCTCCTCCCTCCTGTCCTCCTGCAGGCATCCTCACTGGGAAGTACAGCCAGGCTTGCAAGGGAAATGTCACCTTCTGCTGCATCCGCTGCTTCCTGCGCTTCGACCTCAGCTCGCCAGGGCCTTCAGATGTCCTTGTTCACACTAAAACTCTAAGTGAAAGACAATAAGGAAGCTGGCAGAAAGGCTGTAGTGCTTCTGGAGATGCATTTCTACTCATCTGGCCTTTGTGCCGCGATATACCTCTAGGAGATGTAATGCCTGGTTCTGGCTGGATTAATACTGTGTCCTACTGTGCTTTGCTACCCTTAAAAAACCCCAAATAAACAGGGCAGGTTGTCAGCCCTAAGCACCTTCAAAGGGGTAAAACTCCCAAGTGCTGTTACAGCCGTTCCACTGGAATGATCTGGATGAAAAAGAAGATCTTATCAGTAAAGCTGGATATTTCTAAAACAGATTTGGACATCTGTGTTATCATCCACTTGTCCTGTTTTCAGGCTAACTTCCACTGAAGTTTCCTGCTATCTTACGGGGGGGTTTGCTGGCTACTTCAGTGGGTGAGAGGGGTGAGCGCAGGAAAAGGAAGGAAGGATCCACAGTGTTCTGAGAAATGAATTCAGGATAAAATGATCTGGGTGTATGTGGTCTTGAGACTTTTTTGTTTGTTTTCTGTAAAAAAAGTTGGTGTTTTTTTTCCCCAGTTCTGAATCTGCCAGAAAGACATAGTTCTGATTTCTAAATTGTTCCAAATACCTCCTAATAATAGCTTTGGGATTGTCTGGAAATAGCTTTCTGATAGAAGGCTGAAACTCCTCCTTCAGGGTAAGGATGGCATCCTGTCGCCTTCCTTTTTCTTTTGAGATGAGTGTGGTGGTTAAATTGTGTTCCCCAGAGGCGTGCATAAATGTCTTAGCCAAATGAAAGACCAGAGCAGCTCTGCTTGCTGACTGAAGCTAATATCTGAACAACTTGCTTTGCTTGTGGAGGGGAAAAAAAGTTAGTTCTTCTCAGGATTATGGCTTGTTATCCATATGCTTCCAAATGAATTGAGGTGGAGATTTCAGGTCTCCTCAGGGAAGAGGGGCACACACCTTCATCGCAGCACGTGTCAGGTAAGTTGAACTGAGTCGTTGAAGTCAGAGCTATGATCCAGTGTGGGGCTGCCAAGAAGTCTACTTACAAACAAAGGAGAGAAATTAATACCCTTTTACGTTGGAATAAGTAGCAAATGGAAATCAGATTTTTATCTGGGGAATTTCTTCCAGTCACATGCCAGGAGTGGCAGCAAGCAGGACCTCAGGGCCAAGCCACCAGCACTGTTTTGAAAATGAAGCTGCCGAATGAAACTGGAGACAGAGTTTCCTTGGGTTATCTGAGCCCACGTTGCTTTGGTGAGAAACGTACTGCTCAGTGCAGAGCAAAGGGGAAGGATAGTCTTGTGATTTTTCTGAGTCAGAAATCCAGACTTCTTGATTCTGACTGCAGTGCAGAAGAACCCTAGCTTTAGATTAGATTGCATAACAGCTTTTCAATGGTGGTCACCCTTTCAAGAGGGATGTCATTGAGCTTTTGCTTAAGCAAGCCTAAGGTTTTTAGCACTTTTTTATTCTATCTGCAGTCTGTGAGTGTTCAGCACACATAACAGCTGTCATTGCTGCTTAGGTGAATGGATTTTCTGACTTTTGCAGTATTAGCTTTGCAGATGTAGATTGTCACGTGTTAATTTGCTTTTAGTCATATTTTGTGTACATCTCAAATCATATTTTGTGTACATCCCAGGGCTCTACCAGTCACATATTGAAAGTTTAGTGCTTTTGGCTGCTTTCTTTTTTTATTACTGTTCCAAACTCCCAAGCAACAGACACTGTCATGGACTTTACCACAGAGAACTAACTCCATTGATTGCAGCGTGTACTGTGCTTGGAAGGTGCAGGTTGTTGTCTGAGTAAAACATACTATTTCATGTAAGATTTAAATACCAAATAAGAACAAGAAAGAGTCAGAAAATAGAAGCAAGCAGACTTCTGCAGAGAACAGGATGGGCCTTGTGTGTTTGTTAATAATTCTCCTGTATGATGATACACCTTTGTAATTGTAAACCTTAATTGTAAAAGTTAAATCTTTGGCAAATGAGGTACCTCATGTACAGATAGCAATACAGGAGGTCAAGCCAGAATTTCCAGACCTTTCTGAGTTTAAAAAATAAATTATTAATAACACATGGGGTTTTTGCTTTCAGTCAATGAATCTAGCTGGAGCAAAGGAAAAGGCAATCAGTGTCTTGAGTCTGAGATACTGGTGAATAAAGGGAGTACAGAAACTGGGATGTCAGATCTGAGCAAGAGTAGCAGGCGTCTCACGGGTTTCAGGATGTTCTGTGTATGTACTTGCATGTCCTGATCACACAGGGTACATGTCATGATCTGCTGGGTAAGAATAGTCTGCAGTTGTTAAATCTTCACTCAGGGACAGCATGTGCTGCTGTGTGTCTATCTACAAGAATTTCTAGAGTGCCAGTTGCCTTTTAGTACTCAAATTCTCCTTTATAGTTTTCCATGCAGCATAAAGAGGTTGCTAGAGATTTAAACTGAAACAGGGTTCTTTTCCACCTCATAGCTTCTAATGCAGCACAGTACGTGAACATGCTGATTCCCTCCAGGGGTGGATTTTCATGCTTTTACTCCTTGGGCTTGGAAGGCCAGGGTGTATTTGTTGGAATGTGTACTATTCTGAGCTTGAATATTGAGCCCTCAGCTCCATTCTTGCCAGTGTTATATGAGGCTCTGCAACTCCCTGTGTTGGACTTTACTCTGCAGTTCTGCAGCTGGGTGTGGGCTGGCAGGTGTGTGACTCGTTGCCTTTCTCTTAATTACACACAAGCTCTATAGGAGCTGGTTAAGGTGCTCCTTGCTTTCTGCAGCCATCAGACATCCAGCCCTTTTACAGTCTGATTTTACAGTAGAAAGAAGACTTGAAGTGTAGGTAATTTTTAAAAATCACACTCTTACCTGGTGTTCCAGGCTTGCTGTTTTTCAAGGCTGTGCTCCCCCAGATCTGTTTGGCCTTGAACTTGAGTGTTGAAATAACTGAAATAAGGAATCTACCTATTTCTAGTAAAGCTTTGCATTTATACAACTTAATAAATGTGTGTTGAAGGCCTGTCGAATTGATGAGATGGCTACCTGGCTTTCTGTACAACAGGGCTGCTAATCCTAGTAGCCAGTTTCTATTGTGAGTCTTCTGAGAGAGCATCCTTACTCTCAAGGGTCACATAATTCCATGAGAAAACTCACTTTCATTTGAAAACAGCCACGTGTCTTCTGGCTGATAAGGAAACCTTGAAAAAGTGATCCAAATTTACCCATATGTTTCTGAAATCAGGAAGAGGTAGAAACAGCATTAAAAAGGTCAGTTTTCTTCTTGGGAGCATTTTTTTTCCTCTGTTCTAATTAAAGGATTTGGGATGTTGAACTGTCAGTACTGTTACATGTAGCACCGCACTGAGTACTAGCAAACCAGATCCTCGCTTGGAAACACCTTTGGTGATTTCCCATCCTGGTGGGGCCCAAGGTGACAGAACAGCTCCAGCTGAGGGCTGCAGCATTACTCCTGTCTTTTCTGTTTGACTTTGCATAAACACAAGGACATTGCGTATCCTGTTTGCTCTGGTTTTCTCATCTGTTTGAGAATAATAGAGATCATCGGTTTTCTCTTTAAGTTCCAGAGATGAGAGCTGTTACAGTGACAGACTGTTGTCTGTGCAAAAGCTGACAGGGGCATGGACAGGACTGGTGGCTCTGTTCTAGTGACCATTTACGTGAACTAGGAAAAAGAGGAGAAGCAGAGGCAGTAGGAATTCAACCTAAAGGGTTGAGCTTTAAATGTAGCAGGGTTTTTTTTCCTCTAGTGAACCACTTGGCAGCTGTGGTTTTGTAGCATGTTCCCCTCCTGTTCCTCTTCCTTGGAGAATGGATTATGTGACGAGACGGTAGTAGATCTTCCTGTTAATGTGACCCCTTGTTTTGTAGGGTTTGTAATCATCAAAACCTGTGACTCTCTACTGCTGGAAATTGTCTGTATTGGTGAAATCTCCTTGTGTTCCTCTCTGCAAACACACTTTTTTGTCTTGCAGTGAGCACAAAGATTCTTCGGAAAAGAAACACAAAGACAAGGAGAAAACCAAACACAAAGATGGCAGCTCAGAGAAACACAAAGACAAACACAAAGATAAAGACAAGGAGAAGAGAAAGGAAGAGAAGGTAGGTGACTCCTGTGAGAGAGACAAGAGGATGGCTCTAGTTTGTACTACTAAATGGTCCAAACTCAGTGGGTTACATGTGGCTTATACTTCCACGTTTTTAATCAACGTGGGGAAAATTGTTCAGTGCTGACCCAGAGCCTTGCTTTGTGTAGTGCTAGATAAGAACTTGTAAGAGCTTTATCTGCAGGTACTTTAGATGGAAATAGTTCAACAGTGGAGCTGTGTCCACTGCCTCCAAGTTTTTTCCCCATTATTTTCACTCTGCTAAGCTTAGATTCAGAAGCAAGGGAGAACAATCTGTTAGATCTCACATACATTCTGTGCAAGGACAAACATAGACAAGTCAGACAAACCATACACATAAACCCAATCTATTGAAGGAAGGGCCAGAAGATGCTGAGTTGACTAAGACTTACAGAAAACTTTGCCTTTTCAGTGTGTTGTGTGGGTCACTAAGGGCAACAGGCGATGATGATAGAGTCACTGTGCCCTTTGGCTCCTTCTGCAAGTTAAATATCCTGCCTGTGTTGCATGTCAGAAAAATGTAAGGTGCTCTGGGCAATGCTAATCCTACTATTTATGGTTTTGGTTTGTTTGGTTTTTTTTCTCAGATGAAGACATCTTCTGGTGATATAAAAATAAAGAAGGAAAAGGAAAATGGTTTCTCCAGGTAAGAAATCAGGTCTATGACGTGAAAAAAGCAGCAATTTGACTTTTCTTAGGTGCTCAGTATCTGACTCCTCCCACTTGGTCTTGGGAAGAATCTGAATTGTTTTGACCCCTTCAGAGGATGTGTTCTCAGTTGTGGGAATTGGTAATTCATCTGTTTAACCAGTAACTAGAGATGAGAGCTGTTGAATACCTGGCAGCTGCCTGCACATGCTGGGCTTGTCAAAGTATTAGTAGTTGAATTCTGCTGAGGACAGAGTGAACCATGGAAACATTGGTGGCTGGAGTTGAAAGAACCTCTGTTGTAAAATGGGTACTTGAGCCCTGCATGCTGTCTTCTGGAGACGGGGCCTTGTAAAGACAGTCCGGGTCACCTTTGAGTGTCTCAGCCTAAAGCCTTTGCAGCAGAGTGACAACTAAGAAGGTTGTGTGTGTAAAATCAGAAGCACCTTCAGAAAGTGCCTACATGTCCTACTCAAACTCCTGCTACTAACAGAGCCTCCTGGACTTAGGCATTGTATCAGTCATCATTAAAGTCTTATTAAAAGCCTGAAGTGAGCAATTGATAAAGAGTACTTTTTCTTAGTATGATCTCTTGTTTTAAGTGGATTTTGTTTAAATCCAGCCATTGGTTATTTTTAAGGTGGTAAACATGATCAAGAGACTTATTGGAGGCCTGTGGTATTGTGGATCCATGTGTTCATAACTGTTAGTCAAGAGCAGTTTTCAGCCATGTGTCCAGTTTTATGAATCCACTTTAAAAAAACCCAACAAAACCAAACCCAAAACCCAAGAAAGTCCTTCCAGTCTCACCACGTTCTGTGGATGCAGAGACATTGGGAAAAGACACCTCTCTAGACCAAGCCTGTTACTTACTCTTTGTATATATTGAACGTGCCCTCTTGGCGCGAGTTCCTCCATCTGTTTCATTTTCTTACTCCTATTTAAAAATGCAAACGAAGTCGTTCTGCTTGGCACAGGGAACAGGCGCCCTCTCCAGGACCTTTTGGGGATACTCTGGAAATAAAGACATTCAAGGTGTTTCGTGCTGTAGGAGACAGTTATAATAACTCTTTCTAGCCTCTAGTAAGCAGAATTGTGTGCATCTGCTAATCTGACCAGGGACACTGAGTGCTCTTGTATCGAGATAACTGGGTCCTCTTTAGGTCCAAGAGCAATATTTTGTATGTTTGAGGAAAGCCTGAAGGAGTCATCACAGTTGTGCCTTCAGGGCCACAGACTGGCTAAGACTAATTATTTTCCTTTTTTTCCTGCTGAAATGTTCTTTTTCAAGTGCAACAGAGAAAAGGAAAAAATCAAAACCATCTGAGTTTAAGACTTGGTAAAATGAGCAGTATTACAGTCTTGAGAACAATGCAAGTCAAGGTTCAGCTTGGTCACACAGCTCCTTTCTTCAAATATAATCACACTTTATTTGCCACTATTATAACATGTTATGAAATATTTCAGTGTTAAAATAGCCTAGATAAAATTCCTAGCAGCTTAATGAACAGTAGTTCTCCATTTCTGCCTGGAAGAGAGAATAAATTAAATGGGACAAACATTTTTGTCCATAGATGTTTTGCAGCTGTCTGCACACTGCAGACTTGTGTCTCAGTTAATGGTAGGCAATGCCACAGATAGGGCTTCGTGCAGCAGCACGTATCTGTTCCCCAGAGTTGCATCTGCCAGCACTGCAGTGGCTTCACAGCTGTGAAAGAGCAAACTGCCTTGTTCTGCTTTATGGACACATTGCCAGCTACAGGAAGACTCCAGAACGTGTCTTGCTGACTGTGATCTGCAAAGCAGAACGCTGCTTCCTCCCCCCACTCCATCCAGTTGCAAAATCCTCATGTTGACTTGGAAACTGAGTCAATTTGATGGAGAAATTGCTGATGGAATATGAATAGGGAAGCCCGAGATGGCACTGTTAACTTTGTCTACCTGAGTGGAGCAGCACTAAGTGCTTCAAAATGTAATTTTGGATTCTCTGAGACATCTTTTTCTTTATGAAGATAAGTGAAGTGCTTCTGTGAAATCTAGAAATAATGAGTTTGTTTAAAGGGATAGTCTCTCTTGCACTCATACTCTTTTTTTAATTTTATTTTATTACTGCTTAGGACACTGGCTGAAAACATTGAGCCTGATTTAATATTTGGATTCTATTGAAAGGGACAGGATTATTTGCTTCCCATCATTTGGATAGTGAAGAGACCAATCAATTTAACTCTGCCAAATCTTTGCTTCCTTTTCTGGTTTTCCCATGCCTCAGTGTTTAGTTGGCAAAAGATTTAGAGAAACAGCTTTCAGATCTTCAGTTAGTTAAAAACTTTTTTCCTCTTGACAGGCTCTGTAGTGACACTGAGTTGAAACTAAACAATGTCCTCTGTTTGCCCACACACGTGTGTGCATTTCAGTTTTGTTTTAAGTATATTTGAAAGTCCTGGAAGCACTTGTTTTTACTTAAAACCTGAGTGAAATCTAAGATTGAAATTGAGATTGATCTTGGTATGTTTGAAAAATGGAGATGCATAGACTCCAAAAGACACTCTCCTTATGCTGCCTTGTGGCTATTGAGAAATGACACACCTCAGGTCTTTGGGGCATGTTCCAGGACTGGAAGAGATGTCTGTTTTGCAGATGATCACTTATTAAAACCAAATTGTTGCTGTTTTCCAAGAATCTTCCTCTTTGAAGTTAGAATTACCTTTCTTCTTTTTGCAGTCCACCACGTATTAAAGATGAACCAGATGATGATGGGTTTTATGCATCTCCAAAAGAGGACTCCAAACCTCTGAAGAGACCTCGAGAAGATGATGAGTAAGTGGCATGGGAGCTGGTGACTTAAATATTTCCTTTAGTTTTAGAAGGATAACATTGAGGGAGCAGGTGGGATTTCAGCACAGACTTGTTCAGGTGGGTGACTGGAGGTCTGAGACCAGGCTCCTCCCGCTGCTACAAGTTCTCAGAGCAGGGCAAGGATACTTTGTTGTGTCCGAAGCAAAATACCATTACCTGCTTTTGTAGATGGTGCTATGAAGTGTTGCCTAGCTAGTAAATAAAAATTAAAAGCCCAGAAGGTAGGTAGTGCAAAGACACCAGTGAAGATTGTAAACCATAGATCTGAGCAAGTGAAGTATTAATGCTGGCTGAGTGGCTGCAGTGATTTCTGTTGGGTGAAGAAATGACTGCACAAGAGGAAGAAAATGCATTGTCAGACTGTTTGATGATGGGAGAGAGGTTTGCCTGCACTGCTTGTTCACCTAGAGTCTAAATAAGTTGTGGGTTATGCTGAGGATTTTTTTCTCTAAATCAAGAGGAAAAGACACACAGTGTTTGCCTCGTATAATAACCTCCCCAAGAAAATAAAAGCCCAGTTACATCACACTGATCTGTCACCATCTGTGCGTGTCCAGCTCTTTAGGTAGTGTAGCCGTATTAGCAGCCTGGAGTTAAAGGGTTGGAAGGGTTTAACAGTGGTGGCATTCTGTCCCAGTGTGGTATTTCTCAGTTTCCAAGAGAGATGGGTGTGACGTCTTTCTTTTGTGTAATCATTTGCTGCCTTCTGTTTTTGTGACCTCCCATTTCATGTCTGCAATGGAAAGATTAAGAATTTGCCAGTAGTCAATTTTGCTCTTGTTTGAATTAGTGGGGGATGTGGTGAGCCATGTGGGCAGATCCCAGACCAAGGACTGGAAAAGGAGTAGGGGTAGAACATGCCACTAAGCTTTGCCTGTTTATCCCATCCTGTGTAATCACTGTGTGGCTACGAATCGATTCTTCATCAAGGAAGATTTTTGCTTCAGCAGTCAGAAACTTGTGGAGAGGTATTCACAGGAACAGCTTATGGGTTTCAGGGCTTTGTAGGCTCTTTTGCTGGATGAGGATTATTCAGTCTTCTGAGAGTGTGGGGCATAAAATTGTCTAGAAATTAAACATGCCAGAAATACTTTGAATTTGTGCCCACAAATACTTGGTATATGTATGACTGCTCTTTATTTTTGCACTGAGACATGGATTTTTCTCATCAGCTAGTCTTATTTTTTCTTGCAGTGCTGAGTACAAACCCAAGAAAATCAAAACAGAAGACATCAAGAAAGCAAAGAAAAGGAAACAAGAGGAAGAAGAGGTAACATTAACAACAAGTTTATTTTATTTGTATGATCAAGAAAAGCAAGGCTGACAATTTGGTGTTGAATTACACAGAGCAAGGGGAATCTGATTCACGGGGAAAGAGCCAGGGACCAGTCTGGGACAAATCTGCATGTGGTAGATCCCCCCACCTGTGGCACAGGTCAGCTTACCTGAGCTGTAATGTATGAAAATCAGGAAAACCTGACTGAAAAGATGTCTCTGGGATGTGAACTTTAGCCTGCTCCAGGCAATTCACAGTCCTCCTGCTAAGTAGCTTGCAGAGGGTAGAGGACCCTTACTGACAACATCTGGTAATTGCACAGATGATGTAGCACAGTTCAGAAGCAGAGGAGATGAAACAGAGGTTAGCTGCTAGAAAGACACTTTAAGCTTTTAGATGGAGCCTAGGGTGGAAATCTTTGTGGAGAGGGACTCTGTGAAGAGAGTTTAGCCATAATTTGAGACTAACACTGTGCTCCACGTCTAGCAAAGGTACCCTCGTTGTGAGCACCTCCCAGCAACGTGGCTAGTTCTTCTGTCAATGATAGTGTCTCTGAGCATACACCAGTATGTTCCCAGAAACCAGCTCACAGTGGTGGAAGTGCTCTGTAGCATCTGCCAGTCAAGCTGCACTGGTGAAGGCCAAGGACAGTGTTTCTGTAACTCAGCACTGATGTTACTGTACCCTAGACTTGGTGCTTATCAGGAGAGGCAGGGTAACTGGCTGTGTGTGCACGTAGCACGTCCCAAGTGTAAAGTAAAAGAATTTGGCTTAAAATATAAGTGGAACTGTCAGCAGACTTGGACTTAATAGATGATCTAAGAGCACATTTATGTAGTGGAAACTACATAATTCGGTTGTTTGTGGTCAAACTTACATACCTAGAGAGACAGTCTTTCAGTTTTAAAATGTCTTTCAGGGAGAGGAGAAACACAGTAGCTTGTTGTAACAGATTGTTACTCATATTGTAGGACAGCAAAGCAAAGAAAACTAAGAGCAAAGACAAGAAAGTCCCTGAAGTGGACAAGAGAAAGAAGCCGAAAAAAGAAGAGGAGCAAAAATGGAAATGGTAATGATTTATCAGTGATGTAAGCTACCTTCTGCAGCTGGGCTGTCCCTGTTACCTCATGCTGAGTGAGTGAGCACATCTGGCTTTCTCTTTCATTGATTAATGAGGATTTGTTCTGAATAATTGGCTTACATTCTGGTAAGCTCTAAATAAATATCTCATTCACTATGTTCTTCCTCTGAAGTACAAGTGAAATATATTTTTTTGGTATACCAAAAACCAGAAGTCTTTTTTTTTTTTTTTTGTGTTTGGTTGGTGGGGTTTTGGATTTTGGTATTTTGGTTGTGGTTTTGTGTGTTTGTTTCCTATCTGTAGAATGTAGAGGCTACCCATAATGACCAGATTCTGGTATTCTCATGCCCACAACCTGCTCCTTGCTGACACTCTTCACAGCAATATGAAAACTTGTGGGCTTGGGATGTCAGCAGGAATGTATGAATATGTGCAGAAGTATTGCCTAGTATTGTAGTATGTGCTTATCTGTGTTATATAGAGGGTACAACTTGAGAGGGTGTCTACCTTTTCATGCTAGCTGGATATCAACTGTGTGCCTCTCAAAACTGCTCCTGCCCTTTGCACAGAAATTAAACTTGTTCAAGTGACCAGTTAAACTTGGGTTGTTTAGAAAATTAATGTTGAAAATAAGTTTTGAGTGGGAGACACTTGCTGTCTTGCCCAGGATCCTAAAATAACAGAATTAAGCACTTGAGTTGTGCTTTCAATCACTCTTCAATTTTTTTAGAACCTATTAAAAATAAATCTGAACTTTGAGGTTCATTTGGAAGACAGGCCTGTGCTCTATGTGTAAGAAACCTGCTGGCTTTTTCTAACTGTGCACAGTAATTTAAGCTATTGTTATTGCTGAATTTGAGGAGCTATTACTTTTGTGTTTTGTTGTTTGGGTCTTAATAGTTCCCTCAGTTTAATGCATATGTGGTTTTCAAAAGTGTATGTATTTTCTGTGCTCCTGTAATCTCCTGTAATGTATTTTTATGACCTTTTGGGGATGATGTTTCCATAAGTGTTTTCTTTTCTCAGATCATTTGGCTATTTTTAATACATCTGTAGTGTTGGGGAATGCCTTTGCAATCTTCTTCAATCTTTTCAGGTTCAGTCTTTTACCCCTTTATTGTCACTTTTCTGATTCATCTTTAAAAAGAAAAATTCTTCTATAGTGTTTGTAGTATTTGTATATTTTTCTTTGATGGTCACAGCTTCCTCAGAGCCATCAGCACTTGCATGGTTTTTTCATGCTTGTATATACTCTGTTGGAAACTGGGTTTTCAGGCTTCTCCCCAAAACCATCATGGTGGGGTTTCTTTTGAGCAGCCCACGTTTTTCTTGATCCCACATATTTGTAGTGCTCTGACATTAACAAACTACAGGAACATGAAGCAGTAAGAAGCTACAGAAGATCTCTCTAAACCTTAATAGTCTCTTGTTGTCTTGGCTTTGTCTCAGCTGCCCTTCCTAGGTCTGTTTCACTCAATATTGTTATCACAGCTCCCTTATTTGTAGTCGGGATCCTTTAACAGCAAACCTTTACTGGAAAGCCATTCTGTTCTCCCCTCACCTGCCTTGGCAGCACAGTCCCAGGTAGCTGTGATTTGTGCTTACTGCTGAGGAAATCTGCCTTGGAAAGCATGTTTTGCAACATTTGGCAGTAGGTAACTGCCATCCTTCTGCTGATGTTCCTGTCGTCCATCTGCAGCTTTGTATAGCGTGTCTTTGCTGGACAGGGTTTCATCTGCACTTCAACTGTGTCTCTTAAGGGCATTTTATGTTGCATCTGAGTCAATTCTCTGAGTGTCTGATATCTTTCTTTTGGCTGATTCCTCAAGTGCTTGCTGCCTTGAGCATTTTTATCCTCACTTTGTGAATCCTTGACGCTAGACATTCCCAAGGCATCGGCCTCGTTCATCACCATGTGGAGCTCTTAGAGGTCATTTTCACACCCTGTCAGTGTGTGAAGAATATGTGATCCAGAAGTATACCTTATAAGCATTTCTCCCACCTTGTGTTACAGCAAGTTCGTTTCCTTGAAATAACATATCCCTGAGGTATATTCTGCTTTTTTTCCCTAAATTGTCAGTTTCTGCTGAAATCAGAAAGGCAGCTTTCCTAACGGGCAGCATTCTCCTTGGTCCCACAAAATCATTTGTAGAACATTGCTTTGGGACCAGGAGCTGCCTTGGGCAGTGTTGCTATAATGCTTTTTGTTTGTTTGTTTCAAATGAGGATGAAAAATTACAGTCAGGAGGCTCACTTTTACCTGTTGTCTTAGTGCTTGTATATGAGAGGGTTAGGAAGGTGGAGGAGGGATTTGGAATGACTTGTCATCTTTTTTGTGGCAAATTTTCTGGTAGCTTTGGGCTTGGAAACCATCCCATGGGTCCCATGTTGCCTTGTAGCCCTCCTAAAAAGCAGAATGTGCTTCAGCTATTTTATTTAATCTGCTACCTTGCTAGTACTCCTTTTACATGCATCCTTTATAAAAGAACAGGAATGGGTAGAGGAACAGGATTTCTGAGTAAATAGCAGAGTGCTAAAGCTTAAAAAGCTCAGCTGAAAAGCAAGATTGACAAACCTGTCCTGAAAAGTAGTAGCTACGGTGAATGATCCCCTCATTTTTTATTACTACAACTAAAATACTCACTGTCAGAGAGGATAACCTTCTTCTGACTGGGAGGAGAGTGGAATTGTTTAGATTTATTTTGCTGGAAGGAGCTTCTGGGTGGAAGAACCTAGGCCTGTGTTTGACAAAAATATTTAGATTTCTAGCTTCTTATAAATCTAAAAAACAATCATTAGAAATGTAAATATTTGGGTTCTAGACTCCAGATGCCAATATTAGTTTCTTATATCAACATAGTTTACTCAAGCAATCTTCCCACACAGGGACCTAAAACCAACATGCAGGTTCTGTGCTGAGAGCTGGGGTTGTGTGCTTTGCTCTTCAGTGCACTGTGCTTCTTGTAAGGTCTAGTGCTGTGACCAAAGACAATGGAGCCTTTCTAACTATAGCAGAGTGTTGTGCCCCATACAGCTGTTGTGAAGCATTTTCAGGGTCTCTTAGCAGTAACACTTCTCTATACAGTGCTTATCATCTCTGCAGTGACCCTGTTATGTCGTTGGAAATGAAGTGATCTGTATTTGTGCTTCACAACTACGTGCATGTCTCTTTTTCTGCTGTACTCTTACCCAGAATGGGGCTGCTCCACAGGGCTTAAACTTTGTTATTGTCATGGCTGCTCAACAAAGTTGTCTGGGCAATTCAAAGACTTGAGTGCTGCGACAGGTTAATGGTCTTCCAGTTGATTAATTATTACGGTAAAATAGCCTTTCTCAGCAGGGAATCCTGTGCCAGCAGCATGTAGCAGTAATGTTCTGGTAATCTTGAAAGAAGTGTAGAGGGAAGGAGGGGGATTACTGGGGGAGGACACTGGTCTGACTGGACTCCTTTTCTTGGTAGATGAATTGCTGACCCTGTGAGTAGGTTCAGTTGGAATGTGGGATCAGTGGTGCATACCTTGCTGTGTTGTAATACTTAAATGCGTCATTTGCAAAACATTTTTATAGAGGTGCTTTAAGGCAAGTCTGCAGTTCTCTTGTGCTACTCTGGTTTTCTGTGAGTATGTTTTTCTTACCCAAAGACTTGCAGTGAATTGAAAATGATGAGAGCAGGTTTCAGTCTGTCTTGTCCACGCAGGTTTGTTCTCATTTAAGTCATAAATGAACATCTGTTTCTTTATCTCTGCCCTTAATGGCATACTTGTCCACGTTGGAAAGCAGCTGCGTAATACACTGTCATTGTTGGGCTTTGCTGAGCAAGCATCCTGGGCCTGATGTTAGATCCCAGCTGACTAATTTTGCATCATCCTTGCTGCTTTACAGCACCAAAGTCGGCATTTTCTTAAGTTCTAAGCTTTTTCAGCTGTTTGATTTTGTGAAAAGAGTAGCAAAGTGGGAGATGAGGACTGTGGTGTCATCAGATAACCTGTGACCCAGGATGATGTGTTTATGGACATGGCTCTGCTTTTTTAAAAATATAGATAAAAGTATAGATTTTTAAAAAAGAAAGGGCAGGGGGATAAATGGTGACAGTGTGTTGAATATTCGTACTTGATCTGTGACCAGCAAAGGAATGATTGCTTGCTGATTTTTCTTTAGCATGCTCTTACATCCACATAGCAACACAATGAAGATTATGAGCTGACAATTGTATTGGTTCATATTTTTCTCTTGAAGGTGGGAAGAAGAGCGCTACCCTGAAGGCATTAAGTGGAAGTTCCTAGAGCACAAAGGTCCTGTATTTGCTCCACCATATGAACCTCTGCCTGAAAATGTCAAGTTCTATTATGATGGTGAGTTAATCTGTGTTTCCACTTGCTGGTAAAAGAAATAAACATCCTCAGGGTATTGTGGCGTCTTCCGGGGACTGAGGAGAGATGAGGAGGTGGTTTTGATTTAGTGGTTAGTTTAAAAGAAGTTCCTCAGTGGTGAAGTGAAGGAATGGTTTGTGGAAGTAAAGGAACAGCCTGCTGAATTCTGCTGAGTGACACAGATGAACTTGCTCTCAATCTGTTAACGGTGGTAAATCTCTTGAGTTACTTAACAGTATGACAGTGTCTTATGCCTGAGAGTAGCAGCGTATAACCAGTAGAGTACATAATTGTACCTACTTCATCACCAGTTACCTTTAGGCTTGCTCTGTTATCTTTAACCTTACAAATTGCAACTTCCATCATCTGTGATGAAATTCATGATCATTTGGTGGCATGAGTGGAATAAAAGTCAATTTAATTCTGATACAGATGATTAGGATCTTGTAGGGATGCATGGGATGACCCTGGCCGCAAGGACACAGCCCTGTGGTGTAAGTCATGTTCCTCTCACCAGCCATCGTGTGTGGTAGAACTAATTGATGTGGGATTCTAATATGCTGGGCTGACTGGTTGTTAAAGGCTCATGTGGAAGGGATTATATGATGTGCTGCCTGCTGGAGAGCAGACTTGATGACCTGTGTGTTTCCTTTAGTCCTGTGATCATGTTAAATGAAGGATCAAATTAACACAGGATTGAATTAAGTGGGAGGCATTTGAATGGATGAAAACGTAATTTTTGGTGAAGGAGACATCTGTGTGTGGAACTCTGGGGAGCAACGTGCTGGCTTTGTGTGACATGGCACAGTGGTGTTAAATACAGAGAAATAGGTGGCATTCATTTTCAGCAACAATACAGTGAAATAATAAATGTATTGCATCCTGTTAAAGGCTGTCTCGAATCAAGTAGCACAGTGATCGGGTCTGTCTAGAGACTTTATCAGGTTTGATAAGAGCTTTATATTAAGTTGGAAATTTTTTCCCCTCTATTGAAGAGGGTGTAATATTTCTCCTATCTAGAGAAGAGGAGAGGCAAACTGTACTGCAGTTGTCCCTTCAGTGCAGGCAGTGATAAGCTCCTCTTCTATCTAGCCATCTAATTAGTGAAACCTCTAGGAAATGCAGGGATTTTTGCAACCTTTGTCTCTGTCATTGCAGAAATTCATCGATAGGCGCAATGGTTACAGGATGGGCAGGGGGGATCTGGCAAGTAAAGCGATCACTGAGTCTTCCTTGAGAAACCAGACAAAAAAAATCAGATGTCTGATTTGCACAGCAGCTGCTGAGAGCTGCTGTCTGTGCTCACAAGGCTTTGTCTAATTTCAAGATTATCCTAGGATGATTTGTAGAGCCCAGTAATCACGCTATGGCTGGGCAGCCAGCTGCCCGGCTGCCGGCTCTCAGTGGAGGAATTGCAGTGAGACTGCCTGTTCTCATCTAACATCGTGTCTGCTGGAGCTGTTGTTAGTGTCTGCGATACCAGACTCAGTAAAGGAGCTTGAAATGCCAAAGCCATCTTTTTGGGCTTGGCTATATGTTTGAGTTACTGTGGGTTACAACCCATACCCCAGAGGTGCCTTGAACTTGGTGTTGTTCTGTAGACGGGGCAAGGTAAGACTGTAGATGGTGACAGTCACATTTCAGTCATGGCCGCGTGGTCACTTCTGCTTGTTATGTCCCTTAAATCTCTTTCATACTTTAAATGTCCAGCCCTGTCACAGAGAACCTTTTCAAACCTTTGTAAAAAAGAGGAGATTGAGTCCAGTGACATACTTTCTGAAGTGGTTAGATAAAGGTGACTGAGCCTTCAGCTGTTTAGGGGAAAATATCAATCATTTTAGCCCCATAACGTGTTACTAACTCAGTAGCCTCTTTCAGGCCTGACTTGCAGCCTGGAAAAACGGTTTCCCTTGCTGTCTGTCCCTTCCCCCATTTCCTGTTAGAAGCAAACAAATGCTGTATTTTAGGTTGCAGCTTAAAAATTGGCAGAGTTACTGTTGGTTTAATTTAATTGTGGAATATGCTCAGATCACGGGAAGGACCTTTTGCTAAGTCCTGTTTTACGAGGGTTTATAGATCTCAAGGCTTTATAGCTGACTCTCATGCTTTAATTTTGGAGATGATGCAACTTTTTAAAGCACTTAGTAAATCAAAAGTGTGGTTTGGTTGGGTTTTTTTTCCCCCCAAGAGCGTAGGATCAACAGTAGTGTTTCTTGTATTGACTTTTGTGCAGCAAAATGGTTGTTAAAAAGTCCACAGGTGTTGAGTCTCTGCCAGACCATTGGGACTTTATATCTTGCAACTAGCTGGAGGTGTGAGCTGCATGCAAAATCCTTCACAGGGATCTCTGGCACCTCATGTGTCATCAGGAGTGCAGTTGGGACCAGAAAGATGCTTGATAGGAATGCTAGATGTCAAATCTGCGGCTTCAGTGTTGCAGCAGCAGCTTTTCCCTGGTGTTTACAAGTCTTACCTTGCAGCAGTTTCCCTTTGTACTGCAGTCTTGCAGATAAGCTGAAATGTGACCTCTCTATTTGCTGAAAGCTCAGTGGTTCTTAAAAAATGACTAGCCTTTGAGCCTGATTGGGAGACACAGGAATTCATCCCCACAGCAAAGGGATTGATTAGCAGAATCCTGACACATTTCCCTGCAATGAAGGGGAGTTGAATATCTGGCATCGCCTTTCCCCCTGTTTGTGATGTATACATACGAAGGGCTCTTCCTGGCCAGGAATAGCTAAAGGCTAGAAGGGCTGTTCTGCCACGGCGTCCCTTGCTGGGTACAAAAGGGATACAGAGACTGTATTTGCCATATGTTTGAGTGCTGGAATATGAACTTGGATAAAATCCCTTGCCTCTTTCACTTCAAACATCAGTATCTCCCCAGGAACATACACACCACGGGGATATTTCAGCATAGGGTTTCCTGCAGGAGCCCTTTTCCCCTTCCTGCCTTGTGTGTCTCAGACCTATCTCATCAGATTGCTATTGCTTTTATTAATGTTTAGATTCCAGAGGAAACTTTTTTCGTACTGTTTATCGTGAAAGTCAAGCAATTGTGCTCCGCTGTTTCCGTTGTCCACCCCATTTGCTGTACTATGTAATGTTTTAAAGAAAAACTTCTCTGTGGTGAAAATACAGCATGCTTTAACGTAGTTCCAGTGGCCTCTTTCTGGCCTTAATTCCTGTTTATCACTTTCTTTGTAGGTAAAGTCATGAAGCTGAGCACCAAAGCAGAAGAAGTTGCCACATTCTTTGCAAAAATGCTTGACCATGAGTACACTACAAAGGAGATCTTCAGGAAAAACTTTTTCAAAGACTGGAGAAAGGTAGGCACGTAGTCCTGGGCTGCAGTGACTGCAGCATGGCCCATGTCTCCTTGGCACTGGGCAGTGAAAAGGGGCTGCTGTTCAGTGTATAGGAAAATTGGCTTATGGCAAGTAAATCTGCCTCAGATTGTAGCTGTGAGGTTTCCAGTGTGTCCTGTAGTTCCACCAGGAAGGACCCTATAATAAATACCTTTCTAAGCCAACAAAGTCAGAGTTCTTCCAACGAAATTTGCCTGTTATAGCCTGACGGCATATAGCTGATCTTCTACATGCCTTGTTGAAGAGACAGCTTCGTATTAGAGGGAAACCCCTTCCAAAGACCTAAATCTCAGGACTTCACCTCAGTCATCCTCTCAGCTGTAAGACTGAACCTTCAGATCAATGGATGCAGTTTTCCTAGACAGGTTACTGGATTTTTCTCCCTATTCCTCAGCAGTCCCAGGCACTGTTGAGTGTGAGAGCACTTTGGGAGGTGGTACAGCGCTCACACTGCTGGAAGGCCAGCACACTGTGTGCACTCTGCTTCTTGTCCTTTTTTCTTTGACCTTAGCTGGAGTGAGCATGTGCAAGAATTTAGGCATTCTTGAGGGTTTATTGTGAGAACCTGTCTGTCTGTTCCTGATTAAACTACCTGGGGTAGGGTAAGCTCTGCTGTGCATGAAAATGTACTCCATATGAAAACTTAAAGTGCTGCTTTCTTTCTGCAAGGAAATGACCTCTGAAGAGAAGAGCACTATCACCAACCTCAGCAAGTGTGACTTCACCCACATGAGCCAGTATTTCAAAGCTCAGTCGGAAGCTAGGAAACAGATGTCCAAGGAGGAGAAACAGGTACCAGAGGGAATTCTAGGAGGCTTCTTGATTCTTAGCTGGCTTGTAAACATCTTTGTGTAATCATTCTTCTGCCTGCCTTGCTGTATATAAGTCAGTGTTTGCTTTCATTTTATTACTTTCATGTTAACTGTAGGAATCTTTACTGTGCAGCTCAGGTAGGGGGGAGCACTGTGTTTACAGCTGAACCTTCATCCTGAGGTAAAATGACATTGATAGGGCTAAAGCTCCTGATACTGCTTACATAAATAAAGGGAATCCAGAGGTTCTACCTCCACGGGTAGCCTTGATCCCTGGCCAGTAATGAATAGTGAATAGTCAGGTAAGGATAGATTTTAATTTTAGAAGCAGGGAATAATTGGGGATGGTGGAAGGGATGCAGCAGTGACATTAGTGAATAAAATGAAAGAACAAATCTTAAATATCAGGAAATGCAGTTTACTGAATTTAAAATCAAAAATAAAACAAAGAAAATTCTCCAGTAACATGGGTACAGTGCCTTGTGGGGAGAGAATTAAATAGTTTTTAGATGACTGAGACTAACTGCAGTGGAAATTGGAAACTTGCCCCAAGTTCTCAGTTGATTTTCTGCAACACTGCAGTAATTGTTCCTTGCGCAAGGGACCGGGTAGCTTGGGAAGTGTGGCCTTTGGGGTCAGTGGGGTCCCACCGAAATAGAGCGCCTGTGTCTCACTGCTGATAAACATGTCTTAACATTTGATAAACGCCGGTGAGCCCTTCCCAGTGCCCATCCAGGGGAGCTGTTACAATAGTGAAATCGCTTTTTCTGGTAGTTTCTTAGCTGGAGCACCAGTGCTGTCTATGGGTCAGATGTTTTATTTTGAGCTGCAGTGTTTTCTTCCCTCTATATAATTAGAGTTCAGGCACAGAAGTATGCAGTGAAATCTCAGCACATTTTTACTTAGGAGACTGTGTTCTGCTTATGAGACGATTTGCTGACACAGGCTTGACATGCGGCAGACTGGAGACATTCCTTTGCCTGCTTTCCGATGCTGAGCTCAGACACAGAAGTCTGGGGTTTTATACATAAACAACAAGATGTAAAGTCCAGTGGATGTTAAATCTGGAATATAGACTAAAGCAGCAGTACTGTGCTGGGCTACCTGTGTCGCTGTGCCATGTGGATAGAGGTAAATGCCTCTGTTGTGGCAAAACCATAGCTATCTTCACCAGCCCTAATCTGTTTCCCTCAAATACGGGCTTTAATGTGTGAGTTTTTGCACATTATTCTCTGTTTCTCTGGTTTGTGCTGCTTGCATTTGATGGCTGCTTTTCTGGGCAGTCTGCTGTTCTCTGTGTTGATACACATGGTGTAATGGGGATCTGGTTTTGAGTTGGGTTTTCAGCATTAGTGTGGTGCAAATAGCACTTGTATTTTTTAAGTCTTGGCATGTAGAGATACATGTGTGGTGTTGAGGATACCGTATCATATTTGCTTTTGGCTTGTTTCAGAAAATCAAAGAGGTGAATGAACGGCTATTGAAGGAATATGGTTACTGTGTAATGGACAACCACAAGGAGAGGATTGCCAACTTCAAGATTGAACCTCCAGGTCTCTTCCGAGGTCGTGGCAACCATCCCAAAATGGGCATGTTGAAGAGACGCATCATGCCAGAAGACATTATCATTAACTGCAGCAAGTAAGCACTGGGTGCTTCACACCTTGGCTTTGCTTTCTAGATAGGATAGTGTCTTTTTAAAAATCCTATAGAGGTTGA
The DNA here is from genome assembly GCA_013400835.1 of Zapornia atra. NCBI lineage: Eukaryota > Metazoa > Chordata > Aves > Gruiformes > Rallidae > Zapornia > Zapornia atra. The sequence goes on along the minus strand of VZTU01000350.1, from coordinate 141,816 downwards.
TATTGAACCATGTAGAAATAGGCATGCTGCTTATCTTATGCCTGTTTGGATAAGCAACTTAAGACAAGCAAAGACTGAACAAGGCTTTCATGGCTTTCACATAGAACTTTATCAACATATTTTCTTCCTCATGCCTACAGCCTACGTGTGTTGAAACAGTCTTTCCTGCTAGTATTGCCAGAAATTAATTTTATTCTAGGTAGGTGTTACGGCTTTGTCCCAGCCAGCAAAACCCTGCTTTGTCTTCCTTGATGTCAAAGGCTAAGGTTCAGTGGGCTTCAGTCTTCTCCAGATGACTGTCCACAAATCAAGGCTGGTCCTAGCAATGTGTGTCCTCACCTTTCATATCACTGTTCAGCAGGTGCATGTTGATAGCAGTTATATTTCTGCTCTTGGTTCAGTTTGATTCACTTGATTTCCAGCTCATGGAAATACAGTTACGTTGCCTCCATTTCTTTCCCCCTGCATTCTTTGTGTGATGGCATCTATTACTTAGTCTATTTTGATGCCATCGAAGTACTATTACATAGTTTTTATTTGCTGTTTTACAATTCTCTGCAGGGATTCCAAGATTCCTCCCCCTCCACCAGGACACAAATGGAAGGAGGTCCGGCATGACAACAAGGTTACCTGGTTGGTGTCATGGACTGAGAACATTCAAGGCTCTATCAAATACATCATGTTGAACCCTAGCTCAAGGATTAAGGTAAAGATGTAGCTTAACAAAATAATTAAAAAATCTTCCTGGTCATGTCTACAAGAAGCAAATGTAGTTGTTGGCTGGGAGAGAGGGAGGAAGTTTAAACTGCCTTGTTATTTCATCGTACGCTGGCATCATTGTGTCATTCCTGGTAGGAATCCTTTACTCTGTGTAAACCTGAAAGGAAGAAATTTATCTAAGAATGGTCTTGGTTTGGTGGAAATTTTACTTACCTTTGCCTTAACTGCCCCTGCCTGATAGTGTGGTAAAATTCTAACCGTGGGTTGTTAATTAGCCAATTGTAAAATTAAAATGGTGGCCAGACTCCTGACTGAGAAGGCTGATAAGGAGCTGAAGGAAAACAGACCCCGCTGTGGGAGCAAATAACCAGTCAACAGATCAATTCCACAAAAACAATGATAAAACTGGTGAAAGATGAGTAGCCTTCAGTTTCAGGGGTAGGATTGAAGTTGTTCTTGTGAAATGTAAGAGATTTTTTTCCTGGATTGGAAGCAAGGGGTTTGTCCTACAAATACAGGGAAAAATTGCTGTTCCTTGTGAATTCATGCCCTCTTTTTGCCATGGTTTGAATATATAATAATGATGATGAACTGTTGATGTTGCTTTTACGTTTTCTGGTTGTTTAATTACACAGCTGAAAGAGCATAAGTGTCATCTGAATAGAGCAGAGGAAATCATTTATATGTTGAGAAGCATGGAAGACATAATATCTTTTGTGTCTTTATAGTTGCTTCCGTGGAAGCGTTTAATATCATGGAAATCTGAATTACCTACAGCTGTGTGGCAGCGGAGCTGGAAGCCAGGCTGTTCAGCAGCAAAAGCTCAGTGCTTCTGTACAGCGAGACCATTTGCCACAGGCAGACTTACAAAGTTCTGAGATGCAGATCGGAACTGGTCCTTTGCCTGCTCTCTAACGCTGACTCTATTGCACCTCTCTCTGCAGGGTGAGAAGGACTGGCAGAAGTATGAGACAGCTCGGAGGTTGAAGAAGTGTGTAGATAAAATCCGAAATCAGTATCGAGAAGACTGGAAATCCAAAGAGATGAAAGTACGGCAGAGGGCTGTGGCGCTGTACTTCATTGATAAAGTAAGGCTCCTTCCCCAGCCCATTCCTCTTACCTTTCCTGTCCTGGTGTGAATGCTGTGTGTCAGTACCAAAGGCAGAATTGAGCCCTGTTACTAAGGTACCCTGAGACTTCCCTGGTGGGCAGGCTCCCGTCTCCTTTCCCATTCCCATTACCTGGAATCCAGAGCAATAAACTATTGTACTGAACGTGGCTATTTCAGGCAGCATTGTTTTAATTCAGGCAAAATTCACAGCCTGGTTCCAGAATCGCCCCGTTGTGTTACTGGGAAGTTTGTGTGGGCCTTTTGTCTCCAGCTGTTTCAGTTTTCCTGCTGGTTTGTCACCTCTTCAGTTTGAGGTTGCAGTCATGAGGTTTCATAATTATGATTGCACCATAGCATAAAGAAAACTGCAGTTGCATCGATGCATTTAAAGCTACTTACAGCCAATTCCCAGAGAGCTGTAGCCCAGGTGTGTGTGGTGTCTTGACCAATTAAATTAACAGGTTTTGTTCAGAATGGTTTTGTGTAAACCAGGGCACTTTGATTTGAATAAATGCAGTTGCATATGAACACTGAAGGCTTTTCTTCAAAAATTTGACATTGTTTTACCCTGTTAAAAACCATTTTTTTAGGCAGCCAAACGCAGTCTTTATATTAATGTAAATTGAAGTCTCCTTTATGCCACTGAAAGTGTACTTTACTTAGCATGCAGTGAAGAGGTATGATCACAAGCAGCTGAACTTCATGATTTTCTATCAGGTTGAGTTCACATGGAAGTCACTTTGATTTTAAAAAAAGTCAGATGTTTTGTCATGGATCACCAAGAGTCAGAACTGTCATATAGTTTGAGTTACTTAATGAGCAGAAGTTGGTAAAACATCTTGCTCTAAACTCTTTGAAAAATTGGCTTTTCTGGTAGATTTGTGGCTTTTGTGTACAGTTATTTAAAACACTTTTAAAAAGAACTGAAAGTTGGTTTTATTAGAGTTGTGTAAGTGTCGGTTTTAGCCACTCAAATGCATTTTCACCCTTTCTCTTCTATGGCACTGCTGATTTTTAGGCCAGGTTTGAAAGTTTTCAGCTTCTGTTTACATTACTGGGATGGTTTGAAATGCTTACTGTTCTTGTCTTGATCTAAATGTAGCTTGCCCTGAGAGCTGGTAATGAAAAAGAAGAAGGCGAGACAGCTGACACCGTGGGCTGCTGCTCTCTGAGAGTAGAACACATCAAGCTGCATCCTGAACTGGATGGCCAGGAATACGTGGTTGAGTTTGACTTCCTCGGGAAAGACTCCATCCGATACTACAACAAAGTCCCTGTTGAGAAGAGGGTAAGGCATCTCCACAAACACACACACACAGGCAGGATTGCAGAGACTTGTCAGCATGGTTTTGCTGGCAGTAATACGGTGCTTCGTCACCAGTCAGATACCTATTCAGAAAGTAAGTCAATATTCTCCCCTTTTTATTGACAGTGCCATGGGAGATAAGGCTGCTGGTGGTACAACATAACAACATAACCCAGCAGATGTGATACTTAAACATGTTGTTGTTTTTCCCTGTGGTCTCAATGTGAAGAGCTGGCATAACCTCACTGTAATGGCTGTTAGATGAATGTCTTGGGTCTCGTTCTGGTCAGCGGGGTTGGTTTTGTCACCTGTAGATGATAGAGTTCTAGGCATGTGTGGCTCTGAAATAGTGCTGGACAGCACAGTTAGAGCAGCAGTTCAGCCTGAGCTTTCATGATAGTAGCATCTCCATCGCAGTGCTTCTGTCCATGTTGAAGCTGACCCCTCACTAAGGTCTAGATCTTGGGTGCTCCAGAGCAGGTGTGCTGATACTTTGGGTCTATGACCCAGGCTATCTGTCAACCAAGGATTCTTTCACAGGCAGTGTTAATTCCTTATTTCTTTGTCATCCACCAATTTCAAATCTGCTATGATCTTGACCTCATTCCCAAACAAATCCCCACCCAGCAGTGTGAGCTTGGAGGGTGCTATCCAAAAAGCCTTGGTTTTGTGGGTGTAACAGCTCTGCATGTGGCCCACAGTGCAGTATGTAGGTACCACATGTATAACACTGTGGGGATTGTAATGACAATCAGCGGTAAGAGTTGTCCTCTTGAGGAATGAAATAACTATAGAAGAACAAACTATGCCTGCTATAGTGCTTTATTTCTTGTTTAAAACTACCATTTTTCCTGTTTAAGTTTATTGGTGTTGGTATTACTATCTTATTCAGCGCGTACAGTGGGGAATTGATTATTGTGGAATTGGAAATCTTTGTGTATTAGGTGTCTATAAAAGAAGAATGTTGTTGAGAAGCTGGTAACTGGGGATTTGGAGCACACAGAGCTGAGATTTGTGGTCCCTGATAATCAAAGATACTTTGATTATTCTCCCTACCCCAGTGGTGGTTCTCTGTGATGGAACTGTATGAAAACAGTGAGGAGGACTGGTAGCTTCACTCTGTGGGAAATGGCTGAGAGGTCTCTGGTTAGTGTAATAATGGAAAGGAAGGGAAAGGTGGTAGCATTGGGGTGTCTTTCTCTGTTAAGCAGCTAAGCCAGAGCAGAATCAAGGCCTTCTGTAATCTTGATCTAAAGGATAAAGGGTGGTGTTGAATGTTCAGGACTCGTGTTGCTGGAGAAGAACCTTCAACACAAGTGTTGTACTGAGAGGTGGGTCTTTGCCCGCTGGGAAGTAACATCCAGCATCCTCGCTGTTGCCTGAAAACAGTTTAAGTGGCTCCCAGGCAGTGTTGCTTTCTTACGTGTTGCTGCTACCCAGCGCTGTTGGTCTGTGTACCTGAAGTGACCGATTTCTTTTCCTTCAGGTGTTCAAGAATCTTCAGCTGTTCATGGAGAACAAGCAGCCTGAGGATGACCTCTTTGACCGCCTCAATGTAAGTATGTACTTTAATGACAAGGGGTGGTGGTAGAGCACCAGCTCACTCTGCACCAGCCAGTAACACCGGCTCTGTGCCAGAAATGGTTTCAGTTGCAATTTTCTTCCACAGCTGGTCTGAGGAACCTAAAAGCAGCGAGAGTGAGTGAGTCTGTCTGGTGTCTGTATTGTCCACTGCACCCACAGGTTCCTGAAGCAATGGGCCTTGGTCCTGGTGAGCCTGGCTGGCTCTGACTTCAGGAAGTTTTTTCAGAGTTCAGAGAAGATTGTGTGAGGTGACAGATTTTGAGATGCCATCCCCATCTGCACGTTTGGCTCTGTGGGAGCACTGTGGTGGTTCGGGCACCTTCCCTGGGATGGGATGGGCACGTTTCTACCTGCTGAAAACCAAAACCTTCCCACTGAAGAAAACTGTTTTGGCCAGCTGTGTTACTTAATACCAGTATAGTATGTGTTGGTTCTTTGTTTGCTTTTCATGTGGTTTCAGTAATGTTGTGGCCATTCTGTTGCGGTCAGGTAGGAGTACACAAGGTTTCAGCTGTGAGCTGCATGTCTTCATCAGCCCTGTGTCCGGAGATATCACACATGCTGTGGTCAATTCTAGTGCTAACTGTTACCTCTTCTCTGCTTCCTTAGACTAGTATTTTAAATAAACACCTTCAAGACCTTATGGAGGGACTGACAGCCAAGGTATTCCGTACTTACAATGCCTCCATCACGCTACAGCAGCAGCTCAAGGAGCTCACTAACCGTAAGTCTTGTCCTTGAAACTGAGTGTGGAACAGACTTTATCCTACCAAACAGACCTGGCTTCCTTCACAGGGCCACAAGTACACCACTTCCTGGTCGCAGTTCTTCCAGTGCAAGTGATGGGCAGCTGAGGTCTGACCAAAAATCTGCTGCCAGATAATCTTTTGGGGTTCCTGAGCAAGCTCAGCACTGGGGCAGAGCAGAGCTGACTCGTGAGCACACTGAGGCGTGCCTGTTAGTTTTTGCCTCTTATTTGCTAAATCTTTGCTTTCTGGTAATCCTGAAAGGTGGTGGGTGGTAGGCAGCCAGGTGCAACTGTAACAGCCCTGTGTTATGGTGCACTGCTAGCTCACACTTCTACAGCTTTACAAAGTGGACAGGTAGGGTCTGTGAGGTCCAGTAGTGGCTTGAGCAGTATGGTCCTGCTGGCCTCTGCTCTGAGCATGGATGTGCTTTCTCTCTCTTGGGTCGCAAATGGTGGGTTTTTTTCTGTCAAAGAAACTGTCCCAGGAAGAGTCAGGCCCCAGGACAGAAGAGGTCAGGGACCTAACTCTTGGCCTCTAATTAGGTTGGAGTGCAGTGCTGAGACTGGCCTGTCTGAGGGGAAGGTTGGCTCTGCAGTGACCAAGCCTGGACAGCCCTGGAGAACCCACTTGTTCACTACTTTCTTGTCCTCTGCAGCTGATGACAACATCCCAGCAAAGATCCTTTCCTACAACCGTGCCAACAGAGCGGTCGCCATCTTGTGTAACCACCAGAGGGCTCCGCCGAAGACCTTCGAGAAGTCCATGATGAACCTGCAGAGCAAGGTACCCCCACCCTGGCCCAGCTCCAATCCTGCATCTTGGGAGTCATGTTTCCTTTCACTTGGGGTGAAAGGGAAGCAGAGGCTGCTTTTCCCGGTCAGGAGCTGGTGATTGCTGCCTCAGAGATGGGCATGTCTGGAGAGGAATAGTGAACTGAAAGGGACACCACTCAATCTGAGTTGTCTTTTACCTGTAAAGGCCAAGGGCAGACCTTTTTTATCTGTCCTTCACCCTGCAGCCATGTGTTCTGCTGCCATGGAAACCTCAGAGCAGCAGTCTGTAGCTCTGATTTGTATCCCCAGACGAACCCAGAGTGGGCATCCACTCCCATTGCATGAATCCCAGGCCGCTGCCAGCACAGGCTGTGTACATGGTACACACGTCTTGTCCTTTGCAGATTCTTTCTGGTCAGGGTCACAAGGTGCAAAGGGGGGTTGGTTGGTCCCTGGTCTGGCTTTAGAATAGCCTTCACAATAAGGACTTCTGGTTTGGCACCGCAGTGTCCCCCGCTTCTGTAACACCTAACACGGCAGCCTTCACCCTCGACCTTAGAGCTTGGGGGCTGTTTAAGGGGAATGCTTGAACAGGGGTTGCAAAATGCGAAATCTCCCTGAATCCTAAACTTACTGGACAAGAACTGCCTGAAGCCTTAACAGCTTCCAGCCTGTAGGATTTAGGGCAAGAACTGAGTCCTGCGGAGGGAACAAGGATCATCCATCCACGTTACAGTCAGAGTTGGTACTGGTGGGATGCAGTGGGTTCCAAGACGACTCCTTCGCTTGCTTGGCTGTAGCTGTGTAAGAAGGCCCCCAGCACCGCTTTGTCTTTGGGAGTGAGTGGGGCCCTGTGTTCTGAGGGGAATATTTCACCACACAAGGCTTTGCAGCGAGCTGAAAGGCCAGTGGTCTAATTGTTCTGCAGAAGTGGGTCTGAGCACTGGTAAACTGAACGTGGTCACGTGCTACCCAGGGGTGACTCCCACAGTTGTCAGCAGCCTGTTCATGGTGCTGCTGTCTGGTTTTGCCTCTCCTAGATCGATGCCAAGAAGGAGCAGTTAGCTGATGCCAGGAGAGAACTGAAAAGCGCCAAAGCTGATGCCAAGGTCCGGAGGGATGAGAAGTCTAAAAAGTAAGGCTGGTGTTACCAGGCTGTGCAATGCTCCCTGTACTCTCAGCTCCGAGTGCACCCTTCACCCTCTATTGTGTTTCCCCAGCCTATGGTCTGGGAAGACTTTCTCAGGCTTTCTGGTCCCCTCTTTATTCTGTACGTGAAGAAACAACCTTCAGGTTGAGGACTGCAGGGTGGTCGCTAGCGTTACTCTCCACTGCATCTGTGAGCTGAGCAGCAGTGGGTGCTCAGCCGCCCCTGCCCAGGCGCAAGCAGAGCCATGGCTCCGGGGTACAGCACTGCTCTGCAGTGTGGAGTCAGGCCTTACTTGCACTTTCCTGGATTGCACTCTGCTGGAAGCACATGGTGCAGAGGATGTGCCCAGACTCTTGTGTGGCTCTGCAGGATAGCCACAGGGGTGCTGAGTGAAGGGAGTTCTGAAAGCAAAATCCCAGCATGACTATTACAGAGCGATAGGTGAGCTGGTTCTGAAGTGGGTGTAGCATTGGTACAGTTCCGGCTGTTGCTTCCAACCCTTTTAAACAAAACTGCTGCTTAAGATTTCTGCTCTGCCTCTGGGAAAATGCCAGTTCTTAATTGCATGTGCTGTGGTTTGTGTCACCATCTGTGCTGGCACAGCTGCCCTTTGTGGCTGGTGGCATTGCTTACCTTGAGCAGAGTCCCATTGGGTTCCCTCAGTGCTGCCATCTCACACCTGGCTGGGCATTAGGAATGAAACGCATTGATTCTTTCCCACCCCAGGACAGTGGAGAGCAAGAAGAAAGCAGTGCAAAGGATTGAGGAGCAGCTGATGAAGCTGGAGGTTCAGGCTACAGATAGGGAGGAGAACAAGCAGATCGCTTTGGGCACCTCCAAACTCAACTATCTGGATCCCAGGATCTCTGTCGCTTGGTAAGTACCTGCCTGAGCTCTGCTGGAAGGGACTGCTCTGTCTTCTGTGTTCTGTCCCCTAGCTAGCAGACAAAGGTTTTGGCTGAGAGACCCTGTGCTGCCCATGGCAGCTGTCTCTATGCCTTCCTTCATAGCTTCAGATGGTTTCAGGAGAGTTATAAGAGTCTCCTGAGGCAGGTGTAACGTGCCACCCAAAGTCCCTCTGTGCTGGGAGGGGATGGGTCAGAGAACCTGCCGGTTCTGCTCAGCTGGGTGGCACGTACAAAGCCTGGCTGGCTGGGGCTTTGGGCACTCTGGGCTACTGGAGGGTGTCCCCGCCCATGGTGGGGCATCAGGACAGGATGGGCTGTGAGGTCCCTTCCCACCCAAACCAGTCTGTGGTCCTGTGTCTTGTAATGGAGCAGAGCTGGGAGGTGCCAGGGAGAGAGAGCAGTACTGCACAGTGAGGGCTGGGTGCCTGTGCTACTGGACTCCTAACAGCATCTCCTCTTCTGCAGGTGTAAGAAGTGGGGAATTCCTATAGAGAAGATCTACAACAAAACCCAACGAGAGAAATTTGCCTGGGCTATCGACATGGCAGAGGAAGACTATGAGTTTTAACCTGTTTTTAATGAGCTGAATTTTATGGAAATTAAAGGGGGAGTAGCCTGGTTTTTAGGAAGATTGATAAACTGTGAGCCTTACTTGTCCTCGGATGCTGGGGAAGGGGGAGGAAAGGGGCAAGTGAGCATCAGATAAAACAGCCAACATCTTGCAGAAAGCGTAACCTGGAAATATCCTAAAGGAGCTGAGCCAGTTGTCCTATGGACAACTTATTTAAAAAAATGTTTCAGAGATCCAAATTCTAGCTGTCTGGTTTGTGTGGTTTTTCTCTTGAGGCAGGGCAAGTGGATGGGGGATTTGTCAACCTTCCGCCAGGCAAATTCACCATCACACTGAGAGCGTGGGAATCTTTAGCTACTGTATACAAAATCCAATTATATTGGTGCGTTTTTACAGTTAGGGTTTTGCAATAACTTCTATATTTTAATAGAAAATGGACTCCTTAACCCCTGCCCTTCCCCTCCCCCTCCCGCCCCATTTCAGAATTTAACAAAGAAAACAAAATTTAAGAAACCCAACGCACCTGTTACAGCTGTCACTAGAGTCATGGAAATACACAAATCTTTTTGTTTTTACTTTTAAATTTGTCACTTGAAACAGTCGTGGACATTGGAACATGAATTACAAATATCCACCCCGTTTGTTCAGAGCAACACGTGATGGGAAATCGGCCTCCAGACTTGAGTGTTCCTTTTTTTTTTTGAAATGTGAATTTTTCTTTTCTTTTAATTATTTTAAAATATTTAAACGGGGCTTGTTTTGTTCCTCTTGATCTTAAAGATCGTGTAGATTTGGGGGGAGTGGGTGGAGGGAGGGGACCGTGTGCTGGGGAGATGTGTGTGGAATTTGAGGACAAGTGAAATTGGCAACAAATGACATTCCCATCACCTTTTGTTCTGAACACACTGTACACTTCAAGAATATCTACTTTTTAGGTTGGTCAGACTGTTTTACCTTTTCCCCCCTTTTTTTCTAAGCCCCACTCCCCTCTTTTACTTGAAAGATTTTATTGTGTAAAAAGAAGTTTCACAGGTCAATAAATTTCGAGGGAAATGAGCATCGGTCCAAAAAGGAAAATAATCAAGATTTTAGGGCTTTTATTTTTTCTTTTGTAATTGTGTAAAAAAATTTTAAAAAATTAAAAAGCAGAATTTTAATGTGAAACCTTTTTTTGCTATAATCATTAGTTTTAGAGGCATCGTTAGCGTAGTGTGTGTGCGAAGACCATTTCCTGCAGCCTTTCCTCAACAAGTATCTTCTATTTTTATCATGAATTCCCTTTTAATCAACTGTAGGTTATTTAAAATAAATTCCTACAACTTAACTGAGTGTTGGCGTCCGTGTGTTCTTTCACCCTGGCCTAACAGGGGTGCACAGAGGGTGCTGAGGCAAGGGGCCAGCTGGGTTTGGGATAGGCCCAGCAGTCTTCATCGGGTGAGTTGAGAGTGAGCAGATTTGTAGTGATGTGTTGAGTCGCAGTGGGTCGGTACGATCATGTAGATAGACGTTCAGAGGGTGGAGGAGTTAGTCCCGCAGTGTTGCAGCATGGTGTTTTGGAGCCCTGGGCACGGGGAGCTGAACAGGCTGTTCTGACAGCCTGTGATCCTGCTGCTGGCTCCGGAGCTCGAAGTGATGCTGGGGTGTGTGAGGTGGTGCTGGGGTTTGAGGTGGTCTATCAGTTCACCTGGCTCCCAGATCCCTCAGCAGTGCTCCCCACACAGCAGTGTGCTCGCCTGGGTTTCTGCACTTCGGTATCAGAGCCCTCTGAGCACAGAGCTGCCCCGGTTCTGCTCCCAGCCCCAGCGGGAGTGGCCAGAAAGTATTTTGTTCCCTGTCCGTGTGTTCCAGGTGCTGGGTGAAGATCCTTTCTGGGACACGCTGCCTGGCGTTCGTGAGTAGGTGGGAACATGGGGAGCGCAGCCCTGCAGTTGCATTTCCAGCGCCCTGAAAAGTGGAGGCCGCTGCTTTAGTGAAGTGGGACGTGGCAGGAGTGAGGGGCACAGCCAGGCCAGCCCCTTGCAGGGAGGAGGGCTGGGGTGGTGGGTGTTGGGCCCAGGTGGCCCCATAGCAAGGTGGTGGTCAGCTTATGCTCCTTTGCAAGGGCCAGGACATGCTGCAGCTGGCTGCACCGGGAAGCACAGAGAAGGGCATAGTGTTTGGGTTATTCTTTACTCCTGCAGTCTCTGCACTGGTGTTCTGTGCCTGGGCCCGGGGGTACTTGTGAGCCTGGAGGACTTCTCCCACATTCCTGTTCCAGCCTAAAGCAGGGTAAGTGCAGCCTGGTGTGGGTGCAGCAAGGATGGCTGTGGAGAGGGGGGCTGGTGCTGCAGGGAAGCTCAGCTGCTCCTGGGTGCTCAGCTGTAAGGAGCTGGAGTGTGGGGGGGGCTGAGGGCAGGGATTGGTCCCCCCATGTGATACGAGGTTGGGATCCTCAGCTACTGCTGAGAGATGCTGGAGCCCAGGAGCTGGCAGTGCCAGCTGCCGGCACAGCAGAGTCCTCCCAGCCAGGAGGATGTGGCCTGTCCCTGCCTGCCCCAGTCCTTCCGGCTTTACTCCTACCTGTCCGGTGACGTGGTTTGCTCTGCCTCCCGTGGGCTGGCTCCTCACCTGCTCCCCCCGCCCCCTAAGACCCGACCCCAGGAAGCCCCTGCCCGCTGCAGCTGAGAGCAAGAGCAGGATGTGGCGAGACCTGAGCTGCTCTTCCTGGCGTGGTTTCTCAGCTGCCTTTTATAAGCCCGCAGCCCTCGGCAGGGAGGAGGATGGAGCTGACAGCAGCAGCTTCTCCTTCACCTCACAGCCGGGAAGGGTGGGAGGCTGGGCAGGAACACGCCGCTGAGGCTGATGGATGCTTCCATCTCCTTGGTACTGGAGATCAGCAGCCCGGTGTCCGTGGGGAGCCAGGAGCAGACACCCCCACACTAAGGCAGCACTCATTGGGCTCCGAAACCCTGTGAGGGCGGCTGGGGTGGGCTCAGCACCAGGAGCAGCAGCCCCTGCACGGCCAGCCCTGAGTAGGGCTTCCTGCTCCCTGCTGCGATATTTTCAGGTGCTTTGTTGTGGTTTTGAAATCTCGCAGTTGGCAGAAGTTACCGTTTACTCTCTGGGGCCTTTCCAAGGTGCAGCAGAGAACATGCCGGCGGAGAAGGAAAAGGGGTTCATTGTGCTCCCAACCCTCCCGTGCCTGGAACAATGCAGCCTGTAAAAACACCCTTTCTATTTATGCAGCCCCCCCCTCACCGCCTTCAGACCTGGCCGAATTAAATTCCTGTACCCTATACTGCTGAGCAGGGAAACGTGCTGCTTCTCCCCCTACCCCACTGTGCTCCCGCAGTGGGGGATCCCCTGGCCCGGCATCACTGCTGTCAGATCCTGCTCAGGCTGGGGGTCCCAGCCCCTGGGACCCGCTCTGCCCTGAGGTACAAGGCTGGGCTGATGTCCCCAGCTAGGCTGTGCCTCTCCCCATCAGTGGGAGGAAGAAGTGTGGGTGTAAAACCAGCCCTTGAAAAGGCACTTGGTTCCCCCTGAATGCTGGGGAGCACGGGCACTCCCTCGCTGGTCTGTCCTGGACAGGCACTGAGGAGCATTTAATCGATGGTATTTTGGCCTGTGGCACAGCAGGGCCAGGACCACACATCCCTCACTTCAAGTGGAGAACTCCCAGATCCCTTGGACTCACGGTGCAGAGACACAGCCATGAAATGTACCATATCCACTCTGCATCCCACCACCGCAGCACCTGGTCCTCACCAGCACCCTGGTACAGTTTCCCTGCCCTGCGACACAGATTGTCTTTGGCAGCAAGGGAAACTGAGACAACAGTGACATGACCAGCAGAGCAGGGCATAATTTAGGTTGGATCTGGATCTCGCGAGCCCACACACAGGGCTCGATGCCAAGGGGAGGCTGCAAACCTTGCTGGATGCACCCCCACCCCCTGGAAGTCTTCCAGGATTCAAGGGCTGGGAATTGAAACCAGGTGAATTGAGGGTATAAAAATCCCTGTGTGCTCCTCATCAGGGAGTGGGGACGGGGAACCTGGAACTGCAGTGGGTTTCCCACCAGAAGCCAGTTTGTGATCCGGAGGGATCTCACAATGCCGGGAAGGACAGGAGGACGCAGGGGACTGCCTGCGGGCACAGCTTCGCCCCAGCTCCTTGCTGAGCACAAGCTGCAGGCACCGTGCCAGCATCCTCAGCAGCTCTGCGGCCCAGGCAGGCCTGCTTTCCATCCCCGCAGGAACCTGCCTTGTAACACGGCCCCAGGGCTGGAGGGAGATCAGCACCCACGTCCCTGGGGGTTTCCAGATCCTGGTGGCTTTATCAGCCCACGGGCTCAGTTCTCCTCTACCCACCCTGCGCAGGGCAGAACAGATCAAACCAAATAACCTGGAGTGCTGCATCTCTCCCAGGGCCAGATGCTGCGAGCCGCACTCTGGGGTGAGGCCTGGGCACCTCCTCTCCATGCGCAGTTCCCAGGGTGGGAGAGGGACATGTCCATTCCCAGACACTGGTGTCAGAGGGATGCTGGCTGCAGGGACCTCTGCACCTCCGGCGTGGCCTCAGGGGCTTGTTTTCCTAGATTTTGTTTCCCCAGCCCTTGAGCAAGGATGGGGACTGGGGGCTTTCCTAAAGCCAGCGATCACCTGGCTGTTAGCCTGCTCCTGGACAGAGGATGCAGCTGCTCCACGAGTTCCACAGAATGGGGGGGCTGACACCCCATGCTTTTGGGCTGTGGGGTCCCTGTGGGTGCTACAACCAGCACAGAGGGGAAACCCCTTCTCTCAGAGGTGCTTGCGAGGGGACACTTGCAGAGCCCACCCCTCCACAGCTCTGTGATGAACACGACCCAGGGAATTTCTTCCTGAGTAACACTGACCCATTGCAGACCAAAGCCCTGGGCAGGGTAGCATGGTACAGGGCAGCCCAGTATGGGGCAACAGGAGTAGGAGGGAAGTTCCTGCTGCCCTGGAGGGCTGGGAGCGATTCCCTGCAGCCCATCTCACGAGCTGGGACCACAGAATGAGGCTGGCAGGCCGCAGACATGCAAAAGCAGCTCCGTGTGCTGTCGGATTAAACTGTGAAATTCCTCGGCATGCAGCATTGCGGACACAGGCCGTTAGTGCAAGGCTAACAAGCCACCACTCAAACTTGGACCCACGGCATGACGAGCCAGCACCTCCACACCCTGGCCACCTGGGGTTGAGGAGATGCTGTGACCCGCGCTCCCCGTCAGCGTTCCAGAGTAAGTTACCTTTTTGTGTTCTTTGATAGCCACACCCCCTTCTCAGGTTTTGCCCTCAAAAACAAGGGTGTGCCCATAATGCTCAGCTATTTTAAGACCACTGGGAGCCGGCCACTTCCTGTCAGTCCCGAGTGAGCCCGTCACACAAGCAAGGAGCGATTTTCCCGGTGGGAGCAGTGGTGGCTCAGCCCGGAGGGAGCAGGGAGAGGGTCCCATGCTGATGGCTACAGCTCAGTTGGCTGCCATGGGGCTCCACCAGTGGGTCCTAGCAGCTCTGCCTTAGCTGAGCAGGTCCTCGGTGCCATGTCACCCCTTGCAGTGCTGTCATACACCCATTGTTTTTATAAGGGGGGTTTAGGTTCTTACCTCAGCACGTCCATCCTTGCCTTTTTAATGCCCAGACATCGGGTAGGGCCCTAAACACCCATGAACCTCGTAGGGCTGCCTGTGTGTGTGCACGCCTGCAAGTACGTGCTTGTGTGTGTCCCTTTGAGGGCAGGTGGAGCAGTGAGGGAAGGGAACAGTTCACATTTGGGGTGCACTCAGAGGTAGGTACCTCGCTGAGCAAACGATGCGCTTTCCAGACCCACCCATGAGCTGGAGAATGAGGTGAGGGCTGCTTGTCCGCGCGCTGCCTTGTCACAGCGTCCTGGGGTGCCCTGATGGGGAGGAGGGCAGAGGGAGGAAGGCTATCAGTGCAGAAAGGGAAATCGCAGGCTTTAACCACATGAATGGAGTAAACCTCCCTGAACCACTTCCCAATCCAACTGCTTATCCCCTTGCTAACCCGGCTTTTGTGCAGCCTCCTGCCTGCTCCTGGGGTTGGAGGAGAGCCTCCTGCGACCCATGCCTGCCCCGGGGACAGGATGCCACCCTGCCACCTTGTCCGGCTGTGCCTGCCAGCACAGGTCCTACTGTGATTTACCGGAGGAAGCTGCAGCAGCCACAGGCCTGGTGCTGGCGCGGAGCCATGCCGCGCTGCCAGGGGGGCTGTCCCCAGGAAAAGCCACCCCGCTTGGCCTGTCCCAGCGAGGAGGGGTTAGGGATGTCCCCAGGAGGGCAGGGAGAGGAGAGTGGGGTCGGGGGTAGTTGTTGGCCGGGCCTGTGCCCCACTCACATCTGCGTCCCATGTGCCCGCCCACCCTACACAGCACCTGGGGTGCACACAGGAGTGGGGGCAGGACAGGGAGGCTGCGGGGGGTCTGAACCCCTTGGCCCCAGAGCCGCGCACTGGGATGACCCACGGCCCATGCGACCCCTCGGCGTGCTGCACCCCTCGGACCCCACGCAAACCGCGCCGTGGGCTGCCAGGGCGCCCCGCCATCCCGCGCCGGGGGGTGCTGGCACAGCTGGGACCTCCATGTGCCACGCGTGCGGGGTGCGGGGCGCGCTCAGCACCGTGCTGGGCCGGGGGTTCGCGGCTCCGGCACCCACGGGGCCGAGTGCCGCCCCCCCCCGCCCCGCGTCACACCGCCG
>VZTU01000350.1:64650-125813 GCA_013400835.1 Zapornia atra | reverse complement strand
CGGGGGCGGGGGGAGCTACCCCGGGGGGAGCCGTCCCGGGGGGAGGGAAGGGAAATCGCCCCCAGCCTCTGTGTGCCCGGCATCGCCCCGCGCTGCAGCCTGGGGGCATCCGGTGTCCCTGCTCGGGGCCGGCTGGGGCCGCGGGGGATGCGGGGGCCGGGCACCGCCATGGCCGCCCCCAGCGCTGCTTCCCGGTAGAGTTGTAACCTACCTTAGGGATGAACCGGCGGCCTTTCCCCGGGCGTACGGCACTTAAAAGCCGTAAAGAGCCAGAACGGAGGCGGAATTAAGTCTTGAGCCTTTCTGGGGTCGCGTCCTGGAGCAACAGATGGGATGGAACGGAAGGGGCGAAGGGCAGGGAAACCAACCCAAAATATTGGAAGGTTTCTCCTCCTTGCCTTCGCCCCTTCGTGCATCTACCCGGGGATCATGGCCCAGGGTCTGGCAGAGCACAGGGCCGGGTCCCGCACACCCAGTTTGCAGCGGTGGGTTTCGGGCAGAGCATGCCACTGGCTTTGGCTTCCCGTGAGGGATGTGAGCTTGGAGCTCGAGTAGGTGGGGGGAAAGCAAAGTGAGTGTAGGAGAGCAAAGATGGGTGGGAAGGGGGTGAGAGGGACCTTTAACCTGGGTGCTGGTTCCCTGGGCTGCTGCTGGTTCTCGTAAATTGCCTTTCCTGCCTCCTCCCATGCACACCCGTGTGAGGACAGGGGCTCTGTTCTATGCTGGAGGCAAGGAAGAGGGGACACGTGAAGGCAATGTGACGGAAGTCCTGGCGCTGGCCTTGGCATGGTGGCACGTTAGCACCGGCCTTCCCTCGCCGAGGGACACGGCTGGGGCGCAGCGAGGCCGTGGAGGGGCTGTTGTCTCTCCTGGCAAGCGCTGTTGTCCCAGGGTGGAGTGGTTGGGTGCTTTTAGTACTGTGAAGGGGCTCAGATCAAAAAAGAGGTGGAGGTGATGGTGGTGCCTCTGTGGTAGGACCACAGAATGCTGGCGCTTCCCGTTCAGGGCTTTGCTCTGCCTTAAGGACCTCGGAGTCCTCTGGCTTCTGCCCAGCGGTGTCTCCAGGCAGATCTGGTGGGAGCCTTGGGCTCCTTCAGCATCACCGAGCTGCAAAGCTCTCCCACACCTCTCCCAGAGTGGTCTCAGGAGCCCTGAGGCAGCGGGAGAGGGAGGAGAGTGTGGCACTTTGTTGGCCTGGGCTTAAGCTGCTCTTGAGCTAAGGCAGAGCACCCGCTGGCTTGGCTGGTGAGGCAGCGGTTTTTGGGCAGCCTCTGCAGACCACGTGGGGCTGTGGCCCGTCATGGGATGGAGGTCCCCACCGATGTCTGTGTGGGCAGTTGTTCCCATGGGCAGGACTAAGCACCTGCTGCAGGCCTTGTAAGGGCCCTTTCCTTCAGGGATAGGTGGAGAACTCCCACTGCTGTACTGGCAGTGTGGTGTGGGAAAGGTGACACTGATGATAATGTCATGGCTGCGAGGACTTCTCATGCTGTGCAGACAGCTGAGAGCAGATCAGTAAAAGCCAGGAGTGTGTCCCAGGGCCTGAGGTGATGAAATTAAAAGAAAAAAAGAAGATAATAAAATCCCCGGGTTTCCTGTGAAAGAAGAACAAGAGCTGGGGAACGCAGGACAGCCAGTTCCCTTGTGTTCCTTTGAATGTCACAGCAGAACATTACTTGGGGCTCCTCTGCTGCGCTCCAGGGGGTTGGATGGCTGATGGTCGTGGGTTCTGGGTTCCCTGGCATGTTCCTCCCACCACAGACGATGCTACTGCAGTGCATGTGACCCTCCCAAGGGGCAAGATGAGCTGTATCCTGCCCTGGCCTCAGTCCCCTCCTCTGGTGTCACCCAGCACCCTGTGCAGCACCCATCCCTTGCAGGGCTCTGGAGCAGAGCTTTGTTTCAACACTTGCAGCACAGAAGCCAGGAGCTCCAGATGGAAACACCAGCTTGTGTACACGAACGATTACTGTGTATCTAGGCAGGTGAGGCCAGTGATGTTAGGTTGTTGGCCAACTTCCTGTGTTTTTCTGGGTTCCTGCCTGGGAAAACCCAGGTGTATGAGGGCTCCATGTGGCAAATACACTGACATGTTCCCCTCCTGGCTCATCCCCCCTTGAAGACCACCCTTTTTGGGAACAAGAGGGGGAAGTGATCTGGAGTCAAGCTAATTACTGTGAGTGCAGGGTAGATTTCACCAGGAGCAATGACTGACCCAGTTCTCCCCATGAAGACAAGCTATGCTGGACTGGGAGCAGGAAGTGGGGGCTGGCAGGAAGATTGGGGGTTGCTTTTTGTGGTAGTGCTGGCTTGGCTGTAACTTGCAGTGTGCAGGATGGAGATGAGCGATGGAGAGCAGCCAGCTGTCAGGAGGTGAGATGTTCATTCACATAGAACAGCATCTCCACTGGACAATGCCTGGGGGTCTGCAGGTCAAAGGTTGCTCTGTTCATGCATCCATTACGAATGTTCTTGAGATATGGAGACCAGAAAGGAGCTTCAGACCTCCTGGACACAAGTTAGTTGTCTAAGTAGGAATGATCCTGGGTTTTTGGCCATTTCAGAACAGGTGAATGCCCTCAGGGTATCATGTACAAAGGACTTGAACTCAGGTAACGTCTATGTAGATGTTTGTGTCTTGGAGAGGTGTCTATCGGCATGAACACCCCAGCATGGAGGATCTGTGCTCCTTTCTCTGCACCTGGAGGTTTTTGCAGAAACAAGATGTGTATTTGTCCCAAGGAGGGGTGAGCAGTGCTGGGGAACCTGGCTGTTACTGACCCTGATGGGAAGGGCACAGCTCCAGAGGCAGCAGCTCGGGAAGCCTCCTGTTGTGTGGTAGGCAGCATGTGAGGCGACAGAGGGTCAGTTGGCTCATCTCCAGGTGGCCTCAGGTACCCAGGTACAGCTGCAGCATGCTGGGATGAGATGTCTTCTGGGCACAGTCGCAGTCATCATTCCTCGGTGTGGTGGTACCCGTTTCTGAGCTTCAACACTACTGTGGGTGGTGTCATGGAGCTGCTGTCTCCCTAGGATCTGTGGGTGCTTGTCTGAACTCCGGGTCATTGCTGCAGTCAACCAGTTTGCCTTCACCTTCACTCACAAAGAGCTACATTTTGGTGGTGCTTGGCTTTCTGCTGCATGCTGACCTGGAGCTGAGCCTCAGCAGGCTTCAGGCCACCCCATCACTGGAGGGGAGCATGCCTGGAGGAGGGGAGCATGCCAAGGGGACCCCCATCCTCTGTGCCTTTGATGCCTCACCAGTGGAGAGCTGTTCGTCTGACAAGCTTCTCCCTGACCGAATGGGTGCATGGCTGCCAGCTCTGCTGGCCACGCTGCTTGTGCTGGGAGGTGATGGGACATCTTCTTTTCATGTTACTCACTGATACGAGCAGGACCTGAGCTGGTCCTGAGCTGGAAGGAGCTTTTGGCGTGTAGCAACAGAGCACTTTGTGTCAAACAGCATCTCTTAACAGTGGTGTGTTCGGGGGGGATGCTGAGCAGGGGAGTAGCTGTGTTTGATGGGGTGGGTGGCATCACCACACAGACAACCAGCCAGCCTTGGTGGCCACCATCAAAGTGCCCAGCCTCACCTCCCTCCTGCCCGTGAGCTGGCCAGTGATGGGGTTGTGGTGCCTCGGTGCCGAGAAGAGAGGGGAGCCCTTGCTGGTGTGCCAGCCCTCTCCTTCGCCCCCTTGCTCCCTGACCCTTGCGCGGCGCTTTATCATCACTGCCTGAAGAGTGACCTTGTGTGTTAATTGTCATCGTGTGTCCCCTGCTCCCCCTGCCGTGAGCAGCTCTGACTCAGCAGTGGGCAGAGCAGGGGCGCGGGCCAGCTGGGCTCCCAGATGAAGAACTTCTTCCGTTGGAAAGGACCCATCTCCTGCCTGCCCTTATGCTCTTCAGCTCACTCCAGCATCCGCCGAGGCACGGGGAGGAGGGGTCCAGCCGTCACCTCCTTCCCCAGTGCTCTGAAAAATGAAGCTGTGCAAAAAGCAATCCCAGGTTGAGGGGCAAATAAAAGAAAAGTCTTGATTTTCTTCCTTCCCCAAGTACTATTTGGTTTTCTCCTGAAGGGTCCCAGCCAGCTCTAATTACAGAGGCATCGCTTTCTTGCTAATCAACCCCACAGAGGGTCTGGCTGTGACAGTGGGAAGACCTCTAATAATTTCTTTTCTCTTCTTTTTGTTAATCACCCAAAGCAAAGCCAATTTAATCCCTTGAGTCAGTTGTCTTTCGTGAGCTTTTTGGGCTTTTTGGGCCTTTGGTTGGGTTTTTTTGGGGTGGTTTTTTTTTAAACTTCCTGTGTTATGTAATCCTTTTTTTAATATAAAAGGGTCTCGAGTTGGTAACTTTGCCTGCTGGGGGGTTAGAGGCCAGCTCCTAATTGATCTGTTTGCCTTGAAACACGCCAGAAAATTCAAGGGAGTTTGCTCGGAGAGCGAGCTGAAAATTTGGAGCAGATGTTTGTTTTATAGGGGGGGAGGGAGAGAAAGAGGAGGAGGGGGGGGAACAAAAAAGAAAAGAAACCACCTCGAAAAAACCCTGGTTACATTCTTGCTCAGGGTAAAACGAGCTCAAGTCCCATGGAGGTGGAGAAACGCCGTCGCTTGTGTAAAACAAAAGGCAGGAACTGTAAAATATTAATCCAACGTGACTCTGGAGCGTGGCTCACGCTCGCCTCGCTCTTCCCGGCTACCTGCCTCTCTCCTTAGTCCACAGAGGAACAGTTTGGGGGGTGGTTCACCCCCTAAATTTTATGGTTTTTGAAGCCATCTGAGTAAGCTGAGGGGCTTGGAGCCCTTGGGAAGTGAGCAATCCGGAAAGGGCTTTCGTGGATAAACAGACTTGGGAGTCAGATCTTCTTGGAGAGCAGCAGGGCTCCTGCACCGGTGGGTCCCTGTCCTGCTCCACAGCCCTGGCTGTGGCACTGGGTGCCTTGAGCCGTGGGGTGCAGAAACTACTGGTGTGGGAAGGTGAGAGCACAGCTTATCCCCATCGTAACAGTTAAAGCTTCCCCCACTGAAGCTCTGCTGTGGGGGTTTCTTGAGGAAAGGAGTGTTTTGTGTCCTTACCAGCCTCCTTCTCGCTAGGACAGTTATGTGGAATTGGGGGAAGCAAACAAGCTCCAACTCCATCGGAGACATCCTCTTTACATCCCTCTGTCACCTCCTTTCTCTTCTCAGTAGCTTCTTCCAGGAGGAACAGGCTAGAAGACCCCAGCACACACAGTAGTAAGACACAGCACAAATTAACTCCTCCCTTGGCATCTCAAAAGCATCTCTGCAACCCGGAGAGCAGTTAGAGGTTAGAGGCTGGGAAACCCATGCCCCACTGTGATACCTGCACCCACACTGTCCATCCATCAGGTCCCTTTATTTGCCAGTCAGCCCCTTGGAAGATATTGGCTGGAGGGTCCGTTAATTAAAACTTGCTGGAGAGGTTTAGTGTGGCGTTAGACCAATCCCTTCCCTCCAATGCCGAGGGCTGGGGCGCTCCAGGTTTTTCAGGGCAGAAGCACTGTGGCTTGGCTTCCTCCTTGCCTGCTGGCAGCCATGCTGGCTGGACCCCACGTGTGTGGTGAGAGGAGCTGGAGCTGAACATCTGGCTCTTCTGCAGAGCCCCTCGCGTGCTCAGTGCCGTCACCTCCCATCTCCAGGGGCAGCTTTGTCCTGGGGTTTCAGACAGGACTTTCAACAAGCCCATCTCAGAGCTGAGCCAGCAGTCCCCGAGCCCAGCCTGTGATCTTTTTTACTACTCTTTGTTTTAACTCCCTTGCCGGCACGGGGAGGGGGGGGTCATTCGTATCCGGGAAGTGTTTGCTCACTTATCTAATCAATGGCCTACACCAGCTGCTGGCGATGCCCATCGCCTGTCCCCGTGCGAGCAGCCACGTGACCCTCTGCATATCTTGCAGATGGCAGTGTGAGGAGAAGAGGCTCCTCTGCAGGCTGGGCAGCAGTCTGGGATGGTCGGTGCTGGAGTCCCTGTCCTGAGCAGTGACGAGGGCCCCGTTGGGTGTGGGGGAGCAGGGCTGACCGCCGAGTTGCCCCCGGGCTGTAGCCTTCATTTAATTTTTGTGATCCTGGAAGCTCGGGCACTGCTCTTGGGCTGGGACCTTCCCCTTCAGACAGTTCTGGGGCTGTTGTGTCCCTTGGGAAGGGACCTGAGTAATGCTGCTGCACTGTGATGGGCAGACTGGCCAGGATGCAGAACGTGACAATGCCTGGGATGGAGCAGGAGCTCTGTGACTACAGGTGCTCAGCTGAGACTGCCTTGCGGTTTTTGGTGCTTCACACAAGCTTCTGCTTGCATCCTGCCCTGACCAGCTCCAGCAGCATAACCCATGGGTGGCAGCTTCTGAAGCTGCTGGAAGCAGAGCACGTTTGATGGTGTCCATCACCTTCTTCTCTGCCGCGGTGGGATTGTGCCAGGGTTGGTGTTGCAAACAGTCTGTGCTAAGCATCTATCTCACCCAGGCTCTGTACCTGGCTGGCAGGAGGTGTGAGACTCCAGATTAGCTCACCATCAAGCACAGTGCTTGCCAGTCCCATGGCTGGAGAAATACAGCAGGATGGTGCTGCTGGTGAGCAGTAGCCTGTTAGATGATGGGGCCAACAGCAATAGTCTCTGCTTCATGGCAGGTCAACCAAAAGCTGCGCTGGTGGTTTGAGTTTGGAGGTGTGTGACATTGCTTTTCAGGGCCGGGTAGCCTAGCTGGGGCTGCAGCAAGCCCCTTGTGCTGTGTCCCTGTTCCCAAACTGTGACAGGTTTGGTAGGACCTGGTGTAAAGCACACGATGCAGGAGGGGTGCGGGGACTCCAGGAAGAGCTTGCAGCGTGTGGTGAGGAGGTGTGGGGCTTCGATCAAAAACCCTGTGCAGCTCTGAGTTTAAACCATCAGCTGAACCTTGTTAATACAATAAGGAAACATCTGAAATCAGTGGAGAAGACCTTTTTTTTTAATAAGAAAATTCTTTTCTAGTGTGCTCTGAGGTTTAAGGGCAGTAGAAGTCAGAAATCTGGGGCTTACCTGCTTTTGAAAAGTTACCCCCCACATCCTCCCTTCTTCCCCTTGGCCAAACGGGCTTGGAGAGCAGATGGTGGAAGATGACACTGAAATGAAATAACTGGAAGGATACCTATCTAGAGGAGGATAAAAGAAGGAATGTTCACGTGCTCAACAGATATGTGCTGCTGTATGGAGAAATATGGAACAGCCAGGGATGTGCATGGAAACCCGCGACCGTCCCAGCAAACACGTGCTCATGAGGCTTGTTAGCTCCCTCAGTCACTGTGTGTGCTGCTGCTGGCTCTCCCCTGCCAGGGTCACGTATATTTAATACCTAGTGCATCCCCTGCACCGTGACTGTATCCTGCTGTGCACGGGGGTGGCTGATCTCATGGCTTTTCCTCCGCTTCGACGTCCCTGCTCATCTGTTCCGCTGCGGGTGGCTTCTCTGCCGGAGGCGTTGCATCAGGCAGTGCAGGAGGGTGTCTGCAGGCTGGGGAGAGCCCTCAGGAGGCCACACAGTGACAGTGGCCATTCCCGAAGGGATGCTGCAGTGCTGGAGAAAGCTTTCCTTCAGAATGGTTTTAACCTTTTGAGTTTTGGGGAGTAGACTCGAGGATCTCTTGAGGTCCCTTCCAACCCCTGCAATTCTGTGATTCTGTTTTGAGGATTTTTACATTGCACACAGAGCTGTTTTACATGGAAAAAGCTTTCTGACATTGATTCAGATGAGAAACTTCCTCATTCCTGAGACTTTCCTGCTGGTCTGAAGATCCCCTGCACTTGGAGCTGCAGGCAGGGCTGCTTGGCTTCTCCCCAATGGCTGTGCTGGGTTCAACCTCCTGTCCCAGCTCTCCTTGACTCTGAGCACCTTGCTGCCTCTTCATCTGTCCCTGTCACATATCGAGCACCCTGATAGATTGGACGGGGAAGTACATGTGATTGTGAAGCACCCTGAACACCCAATAGGCCAGGGCTGGTGTCTCTGGCAGGAGCTGGCAACGCTGGACTTGCACAGGTCAGCAGAGCTTTGTGATGATCATGGCCCATACTCTTGAAAGTCTTTCAAACGGCTTTTCAGCTCCATCTCTGCTGCCTGTGTGGTCTGGAGGCTCTTCAGCCCCATATGAGCTGGGGGTTCTGAACTGCGCTGGCTGGAGAGTGTGGAAAGCTTTCTGGAGTCTGTAACAGACCTCTCCCTTTATCTCCTCTGCAGCTTCTAGCTTCTGTTTGCAAATGCTTGTGAGGCTGAGCTTTTGGTCTGTCGTGGCTTCTCAGTGGCTTCTCATGCTGTTGATATGGTGCCCCGGTGCACACCTGCAGGCAGGCAAACCCAAGTTGTCACAGCAAAGGCTGTGGTCCAGCACGTGAGCTTCCATGAACAGGATGCTTTGCTGAGCCGACTTGAGAGGCAACGGCTGACAGCCACGACAGAAGGGGCAGGACCGTGCCTTGCAGGTTGGTTTTTGCTCCCCAACCCATCACGAACACATTTATTTTCCTTTTGTTGGAACGTGACTTCTTTTTTTGCTGCCTTGACACACCCAATTGTCCTCAGGGACCGAGGTTGCATCCCATTGCCTGTTCCCTCTAGCTTCAAAACCCCTCTCCCAGGAGCTGGATGCATGGTCATCGTGCTGTGCTGTGTCCCGCTGCGCTGCCAGGGCCGTGGTGCCTGGAGGGACGGGAGCAGGAAGGCTGCTGCTGTCTCAGGGGCACACAGCGATGCTGCGGCTGCTCTGCTGCCTCCTGGCACCATGAGCTGCTCCAGCGCAGAGGGGCCCTGCTCCCCATCTCTGCAGGAGCTGCCCTGGCTCAGACTGCAGCGTGCTTTGCTCTGCTCCTCCCAGGCTTGCGCTGTGCGGGGCCCCGTCCTGCTCCAGCTGAGCCTCCATCCGTACTGGGGCCAGACCGACCAGGGTTGGAAACTGTCATCACCGAGGGGGGGACGTCAGGGAAGGCTGTCATGGCAGCCTGCAGGGACGCTGGGTAGAGCAGCTGCTTGAGAGTCGTTTTCCTGTTTACTTGCTCCCAGAAGCGCCGGGCAATGTGGTGATTAAAGGACATCCCTCCTGCGTGTGCCGGTATGTCCTTCATCCCTCCTCCTCACATGTGTGTCCTCACACGTGTGGTCCCCAGCCTGTAAGCTGGTCACAAAACTGGGGTGGCTGCAGCTGTGGACTTGGCTGTGTTGGGAGCACGGGATGTCCAAGAGGACTTCAGCCCCCTTCGCACCCTGCCTGGTAGATCACCTTCACCCTATAAATCAGCTTTCCAGCTGTTGGAGCAGTGGGGTGGGGGTGGTGTCTGGCTCTGTTTGGTGAGCGTTTGGGTGCTGCCTGATGTGATCTTCCTCAGCACCAGCAAAGGGAAGGCTCTTGTGCCACATCAGAGGAGACGCGAGAGCCTGCTCTCATCTCTCTGAGCTGCCATGCTCAGGTACCTCTGCCAGTGCCTGTCCCACTGCCATCCCTCATCCACCTCTGGTTCCTGTGGCCAGGATCCTGGGGTACTTTGGATACCCTCGAGCCTGCAGCTAGCTTACAGCCCTCCTCAACTTCAGAGGACCAAAGAGTTTTCTGGAATCCTAGAGCAGATCCTGAGTGGTACCAGGCTCCCCAGTCTTGCTGAACAGCAGGGAGTTGGTTCTGCAGGGACACACCTTGGCTCTACATCCTAGAGAAGCAGCAGAAATTGTTGTTTGGGTTTTTTTCCTTGGGTTTTTTTTTTTTCCTTTTCTCTTCAGTGCCTCGTATATCATTGAATGCCTTGTGTCAGCTTGCTCTCAAGGTCTCGCTGCTGGTTGGAGTATGGTCCCCATAATCCCCAGCAGCTCGGGCTCTGAGACATGTTATGAAAAAGGCCTGGAGATGAGGGCATGATGTTTTGGAGTGCTGACACGTTGGGTTTGATATGAACCATGGAGCAGGTGAGTGTGCAAGCAGTAGGAGGTCTCCAGTTGGGGAGATCAATTAAGTCCCAGGTGAGGTTGTTGAGGAGAAAAACAAACCCAAGTGGTAGAGGAGCCTGGTGTGAAGACCACCACCAAAAGCTTTCGCTTCTCCCAGGTAAACTGGGGGTAATGTTCCCTACTAGGGAAGCGTGTAGCTCAGGTACTGAGCCTGGAGATCTTCAGTTGGATGGTGCTGTAACAAGAAGCCATTGGCTGGTTATCAACCAAACTCTTGCCTGGACAATGGAAGGTGAAGCCAGCACCAGCTGGGGTTGGTTAGTGCAGATAGAGGAAAACTGGTGAAAAATTGAGAGGAGAGTAATTGTTTCTGATTTTAACCACTTTGGGACAGAGCAGGTTTGATGTCACCAGCTGCCGTTCTGGCAACTCTGCCTCTTTCTCTGGTTCCTGGTGCAGTGGGTGGAAGGGACTCACAATGTGAGTCTGAGTCGGAGGAGGTGCTTTGGCTGCTCCCTGTGTATCAGTACAGACATACAGCCCTCCGGGGCCTCTCCCGTGGATAACAGCTCATGGGGAGATCTCAGGGAGGGCACACATCTGGAGATCACATCTGTGCTCTAGTGAAGACTCAGTCCTTGCTGTCTCAAAACAGCTTTTTGCGCACGGTGGGGGAAGGGGTCAGGCTGTTGTGGTGACCTTGAGTGGCTCAGCAACAGATGGGATCTTTACCCTGCTCTCTTCCCAACTTGACACCGAAGAGCTCAAGCCCTGGTAGGGACAGGGACGAGCCATCTCACCTCCCCGCTGCATGTCCTAGCTCAGTGTCATCTTTGCTGTTAAGTCACTGTCACGGAAACTTGTTTGCATCTCCTGGTGGGGCAGATGAAGACTGA
The DNA here is from genome assembly GCA_013400835.1 of Zapornia atra. NCBI lineage: Eukaryota > Metazoa > Chordata > Aves > Gruiformes > Rallidae > Zapornia > Zapornia atra. The sequence goes on along the minus strand of VZTU01000350.1, from coordinate 114,995 downwards.
GTCACAGCATCTGAACTTCGCTGGCATTTGCTGCTGGGGTGACAAATCTTTTCTGTCTTTCAGTTTTCACTCCTCACCCTCGTGCCCTGTCCTGGAGACAGTCAGTTGTCTCTGTGGTGGGGCATGACTTCCCGGGCATGAAAGAGTCAAGAAGGCACCTATGTTGGGAGCAGAAATCTCCAAAGGAGAGCTTGCTGCTGTTAGACACTCAGGTCCTGCAGATCCACCTCTGCCAGGGCTTCCTCATTGGCCCTGCCAAGCTCCTGGCTTGTGTGCTTGGGAACCAATGGATTGCCATGTCTGCCCCTCCTTTCTGCTTGTTTTTTGCCAGTCTGCTTGGTCCCATCCCCTTCCCCACCCAGGCAGTGCTGGCAGTGGGCTGGGGTCCTCCAGCTGCCTGAGAGCCTGGGGATATCGGCCACCCCGTAAGGAGAGAGGGATGGAGGGATGTCACAATGAAGTGCTCCCTTTCAGATCCTCCCATGGGAGACACCTGCACAGGGAGCAGCTTTCTGGCGCTTCTTACCCTCCCCCCATGCTGAGACACAGCACTGCACCAGTGTCCCCACTGATCCATCCCTGCTGAACCTCTCAGCTCGCCTCACTACTGTGCGTCCACCTGGGAGGGAGGGAGAAGCAGGCTGGAGGAGCCATGCTCGCAGATATGGATCCCCCCATCCTCCCTCTGGTTTTTTGTGCTCCTCTAAGGTTTCTTGCCCAGGCAGAGATGGGGGGGGAAGGGGGGTGGAGGCCTCCATACCGCGCAGGAAGAAGGTCACCTTGAGGGTGGCTTACAGAGCCATTGCTAGACAGACAGTCTGCTCTGAAGCACCGGTGCTGAGCTTCCTTTTTCCATGTGAGTCAGTCGAAACTTGTGCCTCTCAAACAGACCAGGGTGATGACTGAAGGGTGTGTCTGCAGCCTGCCACTGGCCTGGTTTCATCTGGGGAAGGGATACCAACTTCAGAGCAGCAACTGTGCAAGTGAAAAGCAGGGCTTTACCCTAGCTGGAGTCACTCTGCTTGTATTTGGGGTGGAAATGTGCTCCCATGTCCTCTGTGGTGATGGGGAAAACAAGTCCGGGGCTCTCATGGGTGCCTGGGAGTGGATATGACCTGCAGCCCTGGATTCCCAGCTTGGGATTTGGTATAAAACCTCACAACTTCACACAGACAAAATTTCCATGGAGGACAAGCGGGAGCACCGAAGCTTCCAAGGAGGGGCTTGCTGGGGCTGTCACCTGGTGCTTGCCATCTAGCTGCCTGTCTCCATGAGCTCCCCACCGCTGCCCTCGCAGGGCTGTGTGGAGGGACAGGGTGACGTGTCATTCCCCCCTGGGATGCTGGTTTCCAGCAAGGGGGATGTTCGTGCTTCCCAGCCCTGGTGCTGCTCGGGGTGACTTCTGCACCTTGAGCTCTGCTTTTGTGCTTTGCAGACTGCTGCTCAGGGTTCACTCCTCCTCATGGCCTAAAGTTGGGTGCCTGCACCTTGCTGTAGACGAGAGAACCTCTGAGAGTCACCCCAAATCACAGAGAGTTGGATGGTGGGAAGGTATCAGGGGCGACAGAGCAAACGGGCTTGCTCCGCTCTTTGCTCTTCTCCTGGTGTTGCCTGCTGACCGCCTGAGAGAGGGGCCAGACCTGCCAGAAGAGGTGAAACTTCCTGAGTGGTTTCTTTCCACCTCCCTTGTACACTTGTGTAGGGTTGGACTGAAGTGACAGTCCCTCCTTGGACTGCCCAATGATGACCAGCTTGCCTGGGGTATTCCATTTCCAGTGACATGGGAAAAAACCTGAGGGAAGCTGGGGGACCATCGGGAGCGCAGCGTCCCGTATGAGAAGACAGTCTGCTCAGGGAGCAGAGCCTGGCCATGGGCTGGGGCAGTGCTTGCTTTCTGCATCCTGCCAACACCCCTGCAAAGGTCCTGCTGGCAGCACTCAGCCTGAGGGAGAGCCGGTCCCTTGAGTGGGGGTGTGTGTGAAGGCATCCCCTGTAATAACCCTGCTAATTAGCTGCTGGCCATTAGCCCACAACAGGGCAGGATGTACTGGGGAATGTCTCAGACCCCTGTTTCTCCATCTCTCTGTTGGAGAGGTGTTGGCTGCAGGTGTCTGGAGGAAGGAGTGCTCGTGGGACCTGGAAGGATTTTGGGACTGGTGACTGCTGGTGCTTCTTCAGGAGCTTGGCCTACAACTGCAATGCGTGACTGGGTCTCAGGATCAGTGTCCCACCTCGACTCCTTTGAATTATTTGCTCCTGTGGTTTCTTGTCTGGCCTGGAGACGGCCATACCAAGGTGGTGTTGGCAGCAGGTGCTCAGGGTGACACCCTGTCCCCATCCCCGCTGTTCCAAGGGACTGGGGAGGGAGAGGCCATGCAGCACACCAGAGGTAGAACCGGGTTCAGCACCACCTTCTCAGCCATGCTGAGGCCAAACAGCGGTGACAGATGTGGTGTCCACACTGGCAGGGGGGGGCTGTGCGACCAGCAGAGAGGGGACTGCCAGCCTCCGCATCCCTGATCTGTGCCGGGCTGCAGGCAGAGGCTGTGAGACCAGCATCCCTCTTTGCTCACTTGGGTGATCAGCTTTGGGTTTTTAACTCATATTTGCTTGCAGTCAGGGAGAGATGTGCTGACGCTACAGGATCGGCAGCTGCCAGCCCGCAGCTACGTCTGCTTCTAGCACCGGGAGGATGTTCATGACCTTGTGAAGGCCACCTGCATGAGGCAGAAGCAGGTGGAGCAGCAAGGTCCGGGTCAGCCTGGGGAGAGGTCCACAGTGCCCTGTGGGCATGTCTGAGACAGACCTTTGTCCTCCCACTCCAGGCTGTGATGTGGGTGGGTGGGATGGAGGAGGGAAGGGTGGTTCCTGTAGAGCGATGCAGCCGTGCAGCATCTCCTAATCTCCCTGCACATCTCCTCTAGTTTCCTCTGCAGTTGATAAGGATTTTTGGGGGGTACGAGGAGGGAACTGGAGCTCAGAAGCTGTGGGACACGTGGCCCAGGGGCACAGCGGAGGCAGCGGCTGCCGGAGGCAAGGGCAGGAAGCACCGGTGCCTCAGAGCAGCTGTGTGGAGCAGCTGGCAGGTCCCTGCATGCCCTGTGTGGGCTGCCCGCCATGCAGCGCCAGTGCCTGGGCAGAGCTGCCTGCTCCCCGGGCGGCATTTAAGCTCCCTGCCAAATCCTCCTGCTCCACACTGATTGACGGAGATCATTGAGAGGTGAGCCAGGATCTGCCTTGGGATCCAGGCTAGTCCCCAGTCATCCTGGCTTAATGGGAGCTCCCCATCATCCCCTCTCCAGCCCCCTGAGCTGTTTGTTTCCGGCGTGTTCTCTTCTAAGGTGCCTCTGCTGCTGGGGCAGAGCTAATACAACCCTCCCTTCATAGCAGAGTGCAGTGGTTTGGAGCAAAAGGTGCTGGTGCTGCTGGTGCAGGTACTGGGTGAGATGGAGCAACCCGAGACCCAGCTGTAAAGGAGAACAGCTCCACCAGCATCTTCTCCTGGGGTAGGAGAAGTCCCTGCATGTTGCAGCAAGGAAAGCACTGGGACCTTGGCACCCCCCCACCCCCCACCCCGAGCAGGGAGCTGGTGGTGTCTCTGCCTGGGGCAGTTAGTGGGAGTGAGAGAGCTTTTCTCAGGGGTTCTGGTGCTGCACTGAAAGGGCCACGGGGCTGTTTGTAGTTCCTTGAGAACGAGGGATTTGCTGGGCGCAGGGTGCTGCTGGTTTGGTGTTTGTGTTGGTTTGTGCAGATGCCTCAGCCTCCCGCCCTCCAAAAAATTAGTAAGGTCAAATTAGAGACCTCAGCTGGTTTCTTGTCGTCCTGTCTGGATACGCCATCTGTTAATGGCCTGAGATTGTCCTTCCGAAACCTGATAGCTGATGCACAGCAACGCTGATGGCAGGCGCGGCCGGGAGTGCAGGCGGGAGGAGGAGGAGGCAGTAACCCCATCGCTGCATCTCTGTGCAGAGACATGTCATTCACCACCCCACTGTCCGCCGCAGTCCCCTCTGCTGAGGGGGGCTGGTGGGGTGGGGAGGTGGAGCAGCCATCACTCTACTGATGGGAGATGCATGGCTCCCTCCTCTGCAATCCCTTTCTGAGCGGTTGGGGTTGCCACTGCTGCTCACGGAGGGGAGGTAAAGGGCAGGACCCCGTTTCATTCTGGGGTGCGATGTGCCTTTTGTGAGAGCTGCCTTTATTTTTGCAATCCAGCCAAACTCCAGCTGGGATAGTGACCATCTACCGGATTCCCCAGCATCCCGAGGGCACGCGAGGATGGGCCCGTGTGGGCCGAGAGCTGGAGCGTTGCAGGCGGAAGGGGCTTGATAAATAGCGAAGGGCAGGCAATGGGCTGCAGACTGCGAGGTGCTGAAGGCTCTGGCCCCCGTCCAGCAAAGCACTTAGTGTGTGCTCGACTGTTCCCCTGAAATCATAGGGGATTCTTGGTTCTGTGGGGTTGGGGGTTGGTTTTTTTTGGTGTGTGGTTTTTTTATTTGCAGAGTGGTGTTTGGTTACAGTCAGCAAATCCAGTGCGCAGAGTGGGTGCAGAGCAGCCCCAGGCTGGGCAGGGTTTTGCTGGTGGGGTGATAAACCAACTGCAGTCCCCCCCAGGCAGGAAAGGGGGGCTGCAATCCCTCCCAGTTTCTGCAGCTCTTGATAACCTGTGCCAGCTGAATACCCATTGCAGGGGGCTCCCACTGAAACATTAGGAGGGGAGAGGGCACTACTTCATCCTCCGTGCTGCTGCATAATAGATTTCTCTTATTTTTAACCACATGTGCATATAAGTTGTGTCTTTTTTAACTCTTTCTTCTTCAGCAGCCTTTCCCTGATTGCCCAGTGCCCCCCTGCAGCGAAGGGAAGCCTCGGGATGCCCACAGCGTTGTGCTCAGTAGGATCCACAATGACAAACAGCAGGAAAACTTTGGGTTTTTTAAAAAAAAAAATCTTTTTCTTTCCCAGAGCGAGTAGCCTGGAGGTTTTTGGTGGGCCGGGGCAGGATCAGTGAAGATCATGCTGGGTTAAGGGTGACCATGTGGCTGTCACTGCTCTGGGTGTGCCCAGGGAGAGATGCGCTGCACCGAGCGATGCTTATTCAGGGGGTGGGCATTTCCTTGGAGGCTGTTCCAGATAAATCCATGCTGGAAGGTAATCCAGACTAAGCCCTCTTTTTGTCAGCTTCTTTTTTTCTTCTTCTTCTTTATTTAATCACTTTTACAACTTTCCAAAAATCCTCTGGAGGTGGAGATTTTGCAACCCTTGGAGCTGGTTTCAGGGTGTCCTTACCCTTACACATTACAACACCCCATCCATCAGCGGTTCAACGAGGCTTGGACAAAGTTTGGGTTTAAATGACTTTTAGGGTGGATCTTTATATAATCAGCGGGTAATGTGTTGGTTGTTTTTTATTCTTCAGTGGTGTGGGGTGTGGGTCTGGAGCCAGCTTTTTCTTTCTGATGCAACCCACTCCTGCTGAAGGGGAGGCTCTTTGCCCAGAAACGTGACTGTGTCCTTTCTGAAGGCAAAGTGGGGAGGGATGCAGGTCTTCCTGCTGATGGTGAGCTGGTAGGGAGAGAGTTTTGGGGGCTGCGAAGGACACAACCTGTTGGCACAGCCACAGCATGGCTCAGTGTGCAACCTGGAACCACGTGAGGAGCTTAGAGCATCTCCGGGCTGGATGGGCTTTGCTGCCTCCCTCCCAGAGCCTCTCCTGGCTGCTGCCTGCACGCCCGCCTGGGAGGGCTGGAGGGTGGCCAGCGAGATCCAGCCCTTCCGTCTCATCCGCTGCTTATCTGGCCCTGTTTGTTGCTGGTCCCTGTTCAGAGACATCTCAGCTGTGCCAGACTGCAGTGGGGTTCATATTGCAGCAGAGAGCTTCCCTACACCTCTGCTAGCACCGTGGCACCGAGTTCTTCCTCTTGCCACTGTCCCCATGGGGTTGAGGCCAGATCCTGCCTTGTGCAGTGACTGCTGCCTTCCACAGCGTGCTCTGGGAGAGAGTGACTTGGGACTGAGGAGATGTGGCTCACCTTGGTGACAAGGTACTTCTCTTTGAAGGGTTCATCATGGATTACCTGCTGCTTGCCCCCCTGCCCAGGCATGCATATGACCTGTGGTGCTGGGGCCCCACCGGATGCTCATCCCCCGGTCTTTGTCCGCATCCCTGGTAGGTCTTTCCCAGGAAGGACCCACAGCAGGACGTGTGGGCAGCTGTTGAGGAGCCCAGGACACCGCTCAGCTGGGGGCTTGCTGGTGCTGAGGGTGTTGGAGCAGCGGTTAGATGTTGTTTCCAGCACACGCTTGGCACTTTTCCAATTGTTGCACTCATGAAGAGCCTCTGCTGTGCCTCCAGCTCACCTCTACTCATCTGCCCTCTCCTTTTTAATTCCCACTCCCTGCTCAGGGCTGGCTGCCAGGTTCTCCTGCCTGCCCTTGGTGGGGGAGCCTGGCTGTGCCCCCCCCCAACCCTTGCTGCGGGTTTGCAAAGCCACAGGGCTCTGTCCAAGTAAACGCAGGCGCTGGTGAGCAGATCCAAGTGTGTGGGATCAGCAGCCAACGGCGCTTTCTGCTTCAACCACGGTGGGATCAGGCTGGGGGGGATCAAAAGACAAAGGTAGCCCAAGTCAGGGCAGGCAGGGAGGCTGCCGTGGGCGCTGGGTTTCCTGTTTACTGTCAGGAGGGTGGCTGGTTGCACGGAGATGGCTGCGTTTGACTTAGGGCTCTTGTACACTATGATGGAAATAGTTACAGATTGGAGTTTGGTTTATTGTCTGGAATAACGTGCCTGGCTGTGGGGACAGGCAGGAGGATGGGCAGAGTGGCACCCGTGTGTGTGTGGGTCGAGCTGGGGCTTGTAGGCTCTGCCTTCATTGCCAGCGGGCCCGCAAGCCAGTCGCAAGGTTGCCTGCAGCCTTTCGGCCTGTCGCGAAGCTGAGGTTGAGCAGTGCTCAGCCCAGGCTGTAAAACCCACCCCGAGCTGTGTGCTCCTACGGCAGCGGGTCCTGGCTTGTGCTGTGCAAAACTGGGGTTACGCCCCCGGGGCTGCAGCAACTTGCCAAGCTGACACCAGCTACAGCAGCAAGAGGAAAAACCCCAGTGAGGCTTGGGGCGCAGCGAGGTATCTCCATCTCTGGTAGTGCGGTGCTGGAGGATGGGTCTGGGTTGGGATGGAGGCAGGTGCTGCGCGGGGAAGCAGCATTGTGATGCTTGCATGGTCAGGACGGTGACATTTGTGCTTGCTGAGTGTGTGCTTTCTGCTGACAGTCATTTCCTTCCACGCGGCAAGGGGGCCAGGAAGGTGTTTGAGTCAGTACAGACAGCAGGGTCTGAGAGGCTCCTCCGCAGCAAGGCGAGGGCTGACAACAACCAAACCCTAAAAGCTGCCTTCTCCTCGGCACATGCAGGCATGTTTGGGAGGATGAGAGAGACAAGCAAGCAGCTGCAAGCATGCGTGGGCTGGAGGTTTTTACCCCCCTCCCTCCAGGCGTGCGGCCTTCCCACAGGCTGCCCAGGGAATTCCCTGTGTGCTTCTCTTTGATAAGCACCTCGGTACACAGTCTGTTACAATAGCTCCATCTTACTATTTTCTTACTAACCCACGGTGCTCCTCACAGTGAGAGGTGAGTGCCAGGCATAGTTAGCACGCCACAGCATCCTGAGGAGGAGGGGAGATGCTTGCAGTGTGATACAGGGGAAGGACCTTCCTGTTTTAGCACCGTCCTTCAGTAGTTACTGCCTGTTAAACTACCATGAGAACCCAGCTTCCAGTTCTTTCCCACCGCCTTGGTCAAGCCCTGCATCCTTCAAAGGCAGGGCTCACCTTCAGCCCTGCCATGCACGTCCCGGGTGCAGGGACCTGAATGGTGACGCCGTTTTTTAAGGCCTGAAATGACATGCTGGGTCACTAAGGATGTGAGCATGGGGGCAGGTTACGGCACGGCACGCTAACCTCTGAACTTCCAGACAGCTCATTTCCGAAGGGTAGATGGAGCATTAAACACTCATACCCTTATTTTAGGGAGCTTTTTGGTCACCCCACTTTGCAGCCCCAAAGACCTGGGTCTTTCTATGCTCTTGTCCCGAGTTGGTGAGCTCCGGTGGTTATTGCTGGGGTCAGTCTGGATGTGCCCCGTGTCAGGCAATGAGCAGGTTGCCATCATCTCCAGGGTGCTGCTCCATGTATCCTGCCACAAAACTTCCCAGGTTCTTCCCTTAGGGTTTCCAAGCCTCCCCAAAGCCAGGCCCCGTGGTGTTCCTTTGGAGTGAGCATCGTCTCTCGTGATGCAGCTCGGTGCTGCCGGCTGCTGCTGCGGGTGATGAGCAGGTTGTGTTTCTGTCTAGTTTTAAACTGCAGTAAATTGAAATGAAAGGCAAAAGTCGATCCATGGTGAGTGCAGTAAGTGGAGTTTAATTGGGATGAATTACACGCCGGGTTTGCAGTAATCTCCGTCCTACATTGCTCAGAAGCATCATCTGCTTTGGAAATGTGACTCAGAAACATTGTTATTTGATTCCCTGGAGCATTTAAGGAACTATTTTTCCAGGAAGCAAAGATTCTTGGGTTTGGTTTGGTTTTTTGGGTGATTTTTTTTCTTGTTGCTGTTGTTTTCTCTTTGTTTTATGGCAATGTGAGTCCTTTCCCAGAATTTCCTCCAGGGAGGGTGGCTGGGAAATGCTCCCTTACCAGCATCTCTTCAGTTCCTTCTCCTTGCTTGGTGTTTGATGCTCCGGCATGCTTGCAGCTGCCCTTTGAGGAGGGACATGGCTCTGAGGTAGCTGGTTGGAGTTACCTGCTTCTCTTCTCCCCAAGCTGAAGCTGCCAGAATATCATCACAGCCACACCATCAGTTTGAGCACCCACGTGTAGCCACGCAGGTTTGCCTCCTCACCAGCACCATGCCTGCAGTTGTCCTGATGTTCTCTGCCAGGATGTCCCCAATGGGCCGTCCCCACCCTAGGCTGTCCCTTGTGCTCCTGCGCTTGGTCACCTTTGGGTTGGCCTACCAGGGACAGCTGCTGAGGTGTGACACCAGCCCTGATGCTGTCCCCATGTCCCAGAAGCCTGATGTGATGGTGGTGCTTCCTGCCCGCTGTCATCTGCTGGCCACCATCTGAGGGTCCATTTGGCCGTGGCTCGGTTGCTTGCAGTTCATCTTGCCCTCTCCAGCCATTCCCTGGAGGAAGCACGTTGGAGAGCAGCAGATGTTGAGCCTGTGGTGTTTGTAAGGTGCAGTAGCTGCAAGGAGGATGTTGTCCAGCAGCATCAGAGGGTTCCACCTCTGTAGAAAAGCTGTCTTAAGAAAAAAAAAAAAGGTTACTGTCTTGAAAAGACACAAAGAAGGGCAGCTTGCAGATGTGTGTGGGGTAGAGGAAGAGGAACGTGTGAGGTGTGAAGCTAAAGGGTGAAGGAGCTTGCAACAGCAGCAGCACTGCCCTCTGTTCATTGTGCCTGGGGATTGCTGTGCATGAGGTGTCCAGCCATTCCTGGGGGACATGGGTAAATGGGGGGGGCTGTGGAGGGTTCCTAGGGAACCAGTAAGAAGGGGCTGTGCCCACAGGTTTGTGTGCATGCACAACCACGTGTGCATGGCAAGAGATGTGTGAGATAACCAGTAAGATCTGTGTGCTGCTTTGAGAGGCTGAGGAGCGAGCTGGGGGCCTTGAAGGGCGTGTCTGAGGTGAGAGGTGTGGGCAGCTGCTCTGGGAGGACCTGGGCACCTGCACCCATGCTGAGGGCTGGACTGGACTGTGCTAGAGCTCTGAGTGCAGTTCCCCTCTTCAGTTCATGCTGTCAGCGGTGGCAGGAGAGGGCTGGGACACTGCTGTAATGGCTCACTTGGTGGCTGAAGGCAGTAAGCCCCTCCAAAAGGTGCCATCCCCAGCAGCCATCCCATCCTTGCTCTCCAGCACAGCCAGGGAAACACGGTTCCTGAGGCTGAGCTTCTCAGAGCCCTGCACTGCGGTGCTGTGGTCACGCCTGGGTCGGCCATCATGTGATGGGCGGTAAGCCTGCTCTTCAGATGGCCAAAACTGCTTTATCTGTGCCCTTCCTTCTCCTCCTCCAGCTTCATGGGAGTTTCGAGCTGTTCACTGAACTCCCCTTTTGTTTCCCCTTTCTCTTTTAGTGGATATTCGTGAAATCAAAGAGATTCGTCCAGGAAAAAATTCACGTGACTTTGACCGGTACCAGGAGGATCCATGTTTCCGGCTGGACCCATCTCACTGCTTTGTTGTCCTCTATGGCACAGAATTCAGGCTGAAGACCCTCAGCTTGCAAGGTAAAGTGCTCGTGGCCCTGTGGCTGTGCCAGGGCAGGTTTGGGCACTTACCTCATCACCACTCAGGACGCAAACTTCACCATGCACCCTTCCACAAGCGAGCAGCACATACCCCTTGGCAGATGCTCCTCCTGCCAAACCGACGAGGTGTCTTTGGAAGAAGGTGACACTGGTGCCTGAAGGGTACACATCCAATCCCTAGGGAAGTCAGTCTGTTTGCCCAGTAAACCCAAAAGTTGGGTGAAGTGAAGGCCCTAGCTCAACACCCTGCTTGAAATCAAGGGGTTTATCTCAGCTTGGCATGGCAGCACTGGCCAGTTGTGCCATGGTCACTGGCCCACACGTGAAGTGGTACAATCTCACTGGCTTCCACCTTGCAGCTCTGAAAACTCTGACGGTGGCAAAGGAGAGCTCCTGAAGCCGTGGTGCCTCGGCAGTGCTGGCCTTGGCCTGCCCCAGCGCCTCCTCAGCTGGCCTGAGCGGGACTTGGAGCACCCAGCTTTGCGCTTTCCCTGGAAGGAGGGAGGGTTGTGCTGCTGGGCCTCCTCCTGTTCAAGCAGAGAGCAGCTGGCGCACCACATCTTTGTTGGCTAATGGCACGCGATCCTGTGCCTCGTTTCAGCCTACGTAGGCGAGCACTGATGGAGGCAGCCGTGCTTCGTGTCCACGGCACATCTGCCTTCTGGCTTGTGCTGCCAGAGACTGGGACGGAGACAGCGCTTGTGCCCTCAGAAGGGATGGAGCTGCTCACGGGGAGGCTGTGGGGGAGCTGGCACACATTGCCAAGCAGGTCACCCAGGCCAACCGGAGCGTTAATGCTTGGGGACAAAGATAACCCCTTGGGAGCTGCAGAGAGAGTGACATATGCAGTGTCCAGGGATGCAGCCAGCTGTGTACAGCCCATGGGAGGGGAGTGGGAGCTCAGCGGGGAGAGGAGCCCACCAGAGCATCTGCACGGGAGGGAGCTGTTAGCAGAAAGGGGATGGAGGAAGGAATGGGGGTGTGAGATGTTTGGGATAGTCCCAGGAGGTTTGGGTTGGGGATCAGCTCCTACGTCCCATCCTCCCATTTCCCCTGTGCACTTTCCACAGCCACTTCCGAGGACGAGGTCAGTATGTGGATCCAGGGGCTGAACTGGCTGGTGGCAGACACTCTGCGAGCTGCCACCCCCCTGCAGATTGAAAGGTGAGGAACTTGTCCTTGTCCTGCACTTGTTTTCTTTTTCTTTTCCCCCTTTTCTGTCCTTTTTTGACAGAAAAAGGTGATGCTGGTGACACGATCTGATTCTGTCTCTGAGCCACGCTGAACTGATGCTGCCGCCTCTGCATTCGAGAGGCTTCATCCCATTGATGCTACGTCATCTATGGCCAGAGTTTGATCTTACATTCAGGGACAAGAAGCTTTACCACAAACCAGATGTTTTTATGTGTGGGCAGCCTGTGTTATCCGTAGCAGCTCAGTGTAGAGGCTCGGAATGTTCTCAAATACTCTCAGAAGAGAATATCTTTGATTTTTTTTTTTTTTTTTGTGTCTTACCTGTGGACTTGCTTTCAGACAGCAACAGTTTTAAAGTGGGGGCAGGTTGTCTGCATGAAAATAGGGTAGGCTGCCTCTGGAAGGGGACCAGAGCCAAGTTCTGTGATGGGAAGGAGGGCAGTGGGATGGATGACAATGTGCTGAGCATCTTCCAGAGGTAGTACCAGACTGAATGGCCTAAGCGTGGGTGTGTGTTTGTGCCTTTCCATTTAGGTGGCTCCGGAAGCAGTTCTACTCGCTGGATCGCAACCGGGAAGACAGGTAAGAGAGGAGATGTTGCTTGCCCAAGGTGTGCACACTCGTGGGAGGGTTTGAGCTGGAAAGGTTTCCCTTCGACCTGAAACACCAGCCTTTGCTTTAGATTTTTTTCTGTTGGGTTCTTTAGGTTTTTAATTTTCATTTCAAAGGAACCTAAACTGAAGTCCCAGTTCTTCCCTGGCTGATTTTCACTGAATTAAAAAAAAATAAAAATCCCCAAATGATCTTGTGTCCCTGATGTGTTCCCCAGCTGTTCAGCCCTAGTAACACCTTGGGAGCCCATAACCCATCACCTGAGGAAGCAGGCACCAGCGACCCAGCAAGTGGCTGTGCCACCCCGTCAGGGCTGAGCTGCATTGTGTTCAGTACTCTCCACCCCATTTGGTTTGTTCTCCTCCTCTGAGGTCCATGAGGCCATGGATCATCCCACTGCTTGGCTTTTAGGCTGGTGGGCTGCAGCAGAGCCGCTGCTTGTGGGCTTCTTGGGTGAACACTTAGTGATGCCCTGCAGGTGAAGTGTCATGCTTGAACCTGTCCTGAGGAGGTTAGGGGGAGGAAATGGGTCATGATCCATCATCAGGAAATAAGGGAAGGGACATTTGCCTGTCAAGGAAGTGAGTTCCACCTTGCTTGACTTTATTCCACCTCTGCTGTCACCTGCTTTACCTGGCTGCCAGCCTCCTCTTCCCGAGGTGCTGTTATCTGCCTCCTTTCATCCCTGGGACGTTGGGCTTTTCCCTGGTGATGTTAACTCAGCCCATTAACCTTTCAGCATTGATTTCCATGTCACTGTGCTCCCCTGGGGCAGGGGATTCCTCCAGTCCTGCTCCAGAGAGGACAGTGATGGAGCCATCACTCACATATCAGCTCACATCCCACAGCTGCAGTGGAGCACCCAGCCCCATCTCCCCCTTTGTGTTCCTGGGTACCAGACAGGGCTGGCTGCAGAGCACGGAGCAGATTCCTGGACTCCAGAGCACTGTCCACATGGTCCCCAACAATGCCATCAGTCTCACACTGATACTGATTCCCATGCTTCACCCCGAGCCCCTGAGTCCTTCTCATCCTTGCAGCAAGCTCCTGCCAAAAAACTCACCCCACAAACCCCGCTGTGTGTGCCAGGGGGGAGCCATGGGCGACCGCGGTCAGACAGGTTGGTCCCATGGATCAGCTCTGTACTCATCAGGAGAAGCAAGAAGGTCTTCTTGCCCTGCTTTTTGTCCCCATGGCAGCCAGGACAGATGGACGGATGCCCCCACTGTCATGCTGCCAAGGGTTAAATGCTACCCCTTGCCATCTCAGAGTTGTGGGAATGTGTTGCATGGCAGAAGTCCCACTGTGTTGGACTCTTTGTGATGATTTATATCGCGGTGTGGCGAGAGCACCATTGGGTGCCCGGGGATTTTTGTGGAGGAGGGATAAATCCTGACAGAAGCAGAAAAGGAAGGAGAGGTGCCTTTAATCTCTTGCAGATTCTCTGCATATGCCACACACCTTTCAAATCCAGGTTTGGGTTTTATACACGATGTACTGGTTTTCAGTGGTGACTGGTCGTGATATTTCCTAATTCAGCAAGGGAGAGCAACGAGACAGGTGCTGGGCTGGCTGTCTGGGGGGTTTGGAGCATGAGTGCAGGAGAGATGGAAAACATTGGTCCTTTTTCTTACTGGTTTATACAGTAAAACCAAGTGACATGCAGGTAGGACAAACACGATTGAATGTATGGATTGGTGTGCCCAGGGCACGTCCTGCTCAGCCAACAGCCGGCCCATTACAGCCCTCCTGTTGCTTTGCTTCATATGATCTTTCTACTCACGTTTAGAATTAAGGCAGCAAAATCCAGCACGTTCCTGACCTGTCAGTCAGGAGAAGGGAGTTCAACACAAACCTCTTCCTTGGGAGAGCTGCTGCTCCAGCCCAGGCGGCGAAAGGAGCAAAACAGCAATACAGGGGGAAAGCAGAGAGGGTTGGGGCTTCCCCATTTTGCAGGCATCTGTAGTAGCAGATATGTTTTCTGCAGAGCAGAGGCAGCAGTTGAGGGGCAGTGCATCCCTCGGATGCAATCTTTGGCCTGGGGAGGCGTTCCAGCGGTAACTCGGTGTCTTGGGGCTCTTTGCTTTTGCTTTTCCGCCTGGAAAGAGGTTTGAAAAGGGAACAGTGAGTTGTGGTTTGGGTTTTTTTTTTTTAAAGCATTTCTCCTGCAAACTATCAAGATCTCTGCCCTTTTCCAGACCGGGCAGGTTTTTGGCAGCTGAAGAAGTCACCCCTGGGGTTCGTGTACCCCGTACTCTCCCCATGCCCCAGCCTCCCCCGCCAGAGCCCTTTCCTTTCCGCCTTCTCCCGGCTGGGTGCCTGTGCATACCTTCCAGCACACCAGCAGATGTTGGCTGTTTTCACTGGCTGCTGGGCCTTTGGGTATTTGTTTTTCCAAGGGAGGTTAGGTGGAAAGAGGAGGATAACAGGATGCTGGGTTTTTTTCCTAACTGCTGCAGAGGAGACTGTTTCACCTTTGGCCAGGAGAGCTGAGAGCAGAGCTACAGCACTGCGGGCTGGTTTCATCCCCTGTGAGAGGGCTGGATCTGTCCTTTGGCCTGTTTGTCATAAAAACTTCCGTAGAAGAAATTAGTTTGTTTATTTGGATTTTACTTTCTAGTCTCAAAATAGCACCACACTGTTTATGCAAGGTCTCTGATACTTTATTAGCAACACACAGTGAATAGTACCCCATCCTCCTACCAGAACAGACAGGAAAATGCTGGTCACAGCTTGTACGGGGTTTGTTCTTGTGTCTTCTGGTGCCATCACGCTGATGAGCAGTGCTGGGGCCCAGCACTCTCCCTGTGAAACAGCCCAGCATCACCAGAGCCAGGCACTGGCTCCATCCTGATGCCTGCTGCTGGTCCTGCTGCTCAGCCCCTCCTGCCCTTCCCAGAGCTCTCTTGAAGTCTCAGGATGTTGTGTGCCTTGGAGAAGGGAAAGGGCAGGCTCCCCTCCCCAAAACACCCACCCTGCGCCCCATGGGGTGGATCCTCCTGCTGAGGGGGGAGATGGGGGTACAGGGAGGAGATACCAAAGCTGCTGCTTGTGCTTAGAGCACGATGCTGGCTCTGTAGCTCATACAGCTGTGAGGGAAGGGGGTGCTCATGCTGCTTGCCAGCTTTTTTGTTTCCTCCCCTCGTGCCAGCGAGCGGCAGGACGCTGCCTGTGCGGCCCTTGGCCAGCCGGGTGCTGGTCCTGGGCACGATGTGGGAGCCAGGCCAAGTCTTGCTCTGGCTCTGCGAGTGTGCTGGTCCCCTGCAGCCCTGAGCCCAGAAAAAAGGGCTCTCTGTGTCCTGCCAGCTGCGGAGGTCCTTGTCTCTGCAGCGCCTGACACCAGCCAGTTTCTCCCTCTCCGTGGGGCTCCCCCCATCCCCTCTTCTCTGTGTCATTTGTGCATTTTCTCCCCAGGAGAAAGCATAAAAGGGATGCAGCAGTTCATGTCGCCCATCCCCATCGCTGCAGGTGGCAGTCCTTGCACAGCACATCTTCCTTGACATATTTATGTTTGCAACCCAAAGCCGTGAGCGTTCCCAGGGTCAGACCAGCCCTACACTCTGGGATGCAGGAGCATACTGCAGGGTCCTGGGCTCCTGCTTGCTCTGCAGGGAGCAGAACCAGCATCTGCAAGTGCTGGGGCGGACTCAGAAGACTTCTTTTTAAGGCAGGAGCTGCCAGAAGGCAATTGCACGCAGAGCTCTCGGCTTCTTAAATCCCACAGATGGGAGACATCCGTGTTTGTTCTCGCTGCAGGGCCGCAGCCCCATGAAGGAACCGTGCTGGAGCAGGCAGGGGCAGCCCAGGGATCCTTGCTGCCTGTCTCTGCCTGCCTGGGAGCAGAATCCTGCTTGGGGCTGGCATTGAAGCCCTCCCCAGTCTGGGAACTGGCACGTTTGGTGTGAGGAGCCTTTGGGGGGGGAAGAGCGGCACTGGCTGCCAGCTGTGTGTGGCAATGGCTGGGGCAGCGCCCTGCCTGTGGCTAGATGCTGAAAATGGCTTTTTTTCCCTCTCTTTAAGGATAAAATTAGCATGGTCCAAAACACTTGCAAAGCCTGCCCTCCTCCAGCTCACCATGCAGGCCAGGGAGTGGGTTTTAGGCAGGATTTGGTCACCCAGCACCCCAGTGGGACACAGATATTTGGCAAGTGCTTCTCCCTGGTCCCTCCTGTAACACAGCAGGCGATAAGCACTGGTTGCAGCATCGGCTGAGTGGGATGAGAGTGTTGGGACTCGCCCTGCAGTGCTGGGAGCTAGCAGGAGCTGTTTGCAGTTCCCGTTGGGACACAGGCACCTCTCTCTGCTCTCCACATGCGGCATAGATGCAGAGTCCATTGGGGTGGAAAACGTTTTTATGCCTTTGGTCCCAAGCCTGGTGTCCTTGCAGGGATGATCCACCCTTGTGCATCACAGCTGACGCCCCATTGGGCACAGCAGCTCAGTGCATGTGGTGTCCCAGTCCCAGGGTGAGACCCTTCCATCCCAGAACTGATCACGTTTTCCCTCTCTCCCCCACCGAGCCAGGATCTCTGCCAAGGACCTGAAGAACATGCTGTCTCAGGTCAACTACCGGGTCCCCAACATGAGGTTCCTGCGGGAGAGACTCACGGTGAGTGTGTGACCCCTCCACTCTCCTCCTTCGTGCCAGGGACCCTCAGCAGCCTGTTGCCTGCCTGTGAGCAAAACCCAGTGGTGGTTGAACTCCCACGGCACGTTTGCATATTGCAGAGGCTCCCAGCCTTGCCCGGGAGGGCCCCCACCCACGGCGGTGACTGAAGAGGTGCCAGCTCCCACTGAGTGCCGCACCCTGACCCGTTTGTGGCCAGCACCTTCTCTTCGCCCCACCCTGCCTCCCCCGCTCCCCACATTGCTCTTGGCTCTGGTCTAGGGCATTGCCCTGCTGGGGCAGAGTGCAGGAGGACAGGCAGTGAGGCCAGCTGGTCCTGCAACCCACTGCCACCAAGTGCAGAGCAGCCAGCTCTGCCAGCATCACTGCAGACCCAGGAGCAAAGGGTCTTCTCGTGATGATGGGCCACTTGCACCAGCACTACGCTCCGAAGGAGAGCATACACCTCAGGTCTTGCAGTTTCCAACACTCCAGATGCTCTCTGCAAACCAGAAATTAAAACAGCCCTTCTGTAGCTGTTCGAGTAAGCAGTAACACTTTGTCAGCACTGTGATGCTTTTATGTGGGTCACCCTGGGAATGGTGTAACTCAGATTAAGATGTGCCTGTGTCCTGGGCACTGCCAGGTCTCACTGGCCCTAGCAGACATGGGCAAAATGAGAGACAAAGTCTGGCCAGGTTTTAGCTTTCCCCTCCTCCTTTTTTCCCCAGGAATCCTGGTTGGAGGGGACATTCCTTAGGCAGTTTGAAGTTGCCTGTGCCTCCTGTAACACCTCTGGGGTTGGGATTTTTTTTGCTACAGGATGTGGAGCAGAGGAATGGGGATATCACGTATGGGCAGTTTGCACAGCTCTACCGCAGCCTGATGTTCAGCGCCCAGAAGATGGTAAGGCATGAATCCTCCAGGGCTGGGAAGTGCAGGGTGGGAGGGACCCTATTATTTTTATGGGACATCCCCTCTTAATTGCCTCTTTAACCCTGCTGCCCTCTTCTACCTCTGGGCCAGAGATGACGGGGAGTAAAGGAGTTATATGCTTTAGGATGGTTATCACAGTGCTGCTTGGGCTGCTGGGGATGGGGAAGGCAGTGTGTGAGCGATGGCTGTAGGAAGGCTGGGCTGCACGGTGTGGGTTTGCTGTCCCTGTTACCTCCTTGATCAATTTGTGCTTTCACATACATGGGTGAGATTGAGTGCAAACCTAATGCTTGTGCTTCTTCTCTTTGCAGATGGATGTCCCGTTCCTAGAAAGGTGGATAATCCTCTGCATTTGCTGGGGAAGGGCTTGTTTTCTTTTGCACTGTGCTTTGGTGCCTGCAGCAGAGTCTCAGGAATGGGGTGTGCTGCACACCTCTTGCTTGCCACCGTGCTGCTTGTGTTTTTGCCCTCTGAATAAGCATCTTTGCTGTAGACACTTCAGCTGGGGTCAGTAAGGGCTCTCTTCCCCCCAGACACTGCAATCCAGCTCGGGTCAGCCACCTCCAAACCCGGTCAGTCTGTCTGTGTGAAGTAACTGACTTGAGCCCTCTCTTACCCTCGGAGCTGGTGCTGAGTCCCTGTCCCCTGGGTACCCACAGCTCTGGCCAGTCTGCAGTCACCCTGTGGCTGCCCTTACCTCCTCATTTCTTTCCACTCTCATACAAGCCAGCCCCGCTATTTTTTGTACAGATCAGTCCCACTGGTGGTTTTTGCTGCCCTTCACGGAAGTTTCACGTTGTCGTACCCTCGGCAGCGTGACTCCTGGAGCAGCCCCCGGCTCCAAGATGTAGACATACAATCTCAGCTGCTGTGTGTTTGCTGTCGTGCCCCCTTTGCCTCTCTCTGCACATCCTGCTCTGCTCTTGCAGCGCTGCTTGCTCGGGGCACATCTCGCTTGCATGCACCGTGGTGGTTGTGGATGGCAGCTCGCATGGTGCCGGTAGCGGTTGTGATGTGCTCCATGAGTGACAGAAGCTTCTCTCTCTCTGCTTTCAGGGGTGGAGAAAGGCCTGAGCACTTCAGGGTGTCACGATGGGACTTGCAAAAGTTCTTGCTGGAGTACCAGAGGGTGAGCTCAACACGGGCCCAGGGCAGGGACGGGGGGTAGGCACTGCTATTGGTAGGGATCTGGTGCTCCAAGGGTAGCCTTGCCGTGACACTGGCTGATTTGGCATGGGGTGCTCTGCTTGGCACAGCTACAGCTGAGTGTGCCCCTCCTGGAGCAGGAGGCAATGGAGGGGAGCGCTGGTGAGGGTACACCTGGCCTCAGCCAGGCACCCTGGTCAGGAAGGGGACCATGGGCAGCAGGTCTGAGAGGGGTGGAGGTCCCAGGAGGGAGGAACCAGATCGACTGAGTCCTGGCTGGTACTGAAGGTCTGCAGCAGCTGAAGTGCCCTGGTCATTCCCATCAGGAGATCCCAGCAGCTCCTGAGGAGCAGCCGACAGATCCAATTGCTGACCTTTCCATTTAAAAGCAATCCTTGGCATTCAGCAGGCGCAGCACGCGTGCTCAGGCACGCATGCAGGCACAAGCAGCGCGTTCGTAGGCTGGGCAGACCCTTTATTTTGACTCTTGCTGGGCTCCCATCTCATTGCTGGTATCCTTCTCCAAGAAGGCAGGGGGTGGCTCCCAAAAGCACTGCTGTGCCTCGTGCAAGAGCGTGGGGCCCCCTGCTCTGCACCATCCTGCCCATGTCCCGCCACCGCCCCCCTGCCCAGGCTCTGCAGTGAGCGGGAAGGGGACCAGGAAAAAGACACAGACGTTTTGTTGGTTCATGAAAGACGCCCAGGGAAGGAGAGGAAGCAAAAAGAAGCCGAGTTGGCTTCTGCTTCTGAGGGAGGTGGGATGGCAGATGTGTGCAAAGGGGCTGTCAGAGAGAAAAATGCATGGCATTGAGAGAATGAAGACCACTTAGGAACAGGGCAGATCTCTGCAGTTGCGTGTTATCCAGCGTTTGTGCTGACAGTTGAATTCCTGGCAGAGATGGGCTTGCATTAAAGCCTCCTTAATGGTTAAAGCTTCTAGCTGGATGAGCCACACGTGGGTTTGAGTAACGCTTTGTGTAATGGGGGTTTTTCTATGTCTCCTTTGGGATTTGCAGGAGCTCTGGGCTGCAGACGACTACCAGGTACAGGAGTTCATGTTCAACTTCCTGAGAGACCCTTTGAGGGAGATCGATGAGCCTTACTTCTCTCTGGATGAAGTAAGACACCGTGAACGCTAGCATGTACAGACCGGGGCGGGGGAGTAGGGGGTGACATCCCTGGTGTGATGTGTGCTGCGGTGTGACAGCGTTGCTGACTGTCTCCTCTGCAGGGTGGCAGTGCTGCATTGCTGTGTGAGATGAATGTGGTGGGTCACCGTGTTGCACAAGAGGTGTTTGAGGAAGGGAGTGACTTCTGGGCTCTCAGCGCTGAGCACGTGCAGCTGGGAGTGCTCACCGGCAGTTCGTTTTGGGGAGGAAAGGGGCTGCATTTGGCTTAATGCCCCTTCAGGGCATGTAAGGATCTTTTCAAAGCAAGAAGAGCTGAAAACAAAAGAAAAACAATGGGACATGATGATATTGTCTGCAGTCTGCGCCCATGCAGGGGTCCTTTGATCCACATAGCCTTAGAGAGCTGTTGCTGCCATGTGAGCCACAAAATAAAACACAGAGCTGGTTGCTTGGCTCCAGCTGGGCCAAAGGATTTGTATGTGGGTATCTGGCAGAGCTCAGAGGGAAGGTGGCAATGCTTGAAGCTGTGGTTACTTGAGCACAGTGGGTGCTGTCTTGGTTGCCCCCGGTCAGTCTGTGCTGAGCTCATAAAACAGCTGGGTAACTGCTGACACGGAGGGCAAGATGTGTGTGAAGCTGAAACACAGCACCAGGCTCCTCCACATCACTAACATGCTTCTGTTTCTCCCTGAGCAGTTTCTCACCTTCCTGTTTTCCAAAGAGAACAGCATCTGGAACTCACAACTGGACATGGTGTGTCTGGAGAACATGAACAACCCCCTCTCCCACTACTGGATCTCCTCCTCACACAACACGTAAGGACTAGGGGACAGATCTTTCCACCCGGCCGCTCCTGGCATCCCCTTCCCCTGCTCCGGGGTGGGATTCTCCTCATTCTGCCTGATCCCAGTGACAGGTCAATTAGACTTTTCCACCCTTGGCTCAGTACAGAGACCATCCTCTTTGTGCCCCAGTCTCCCTCTGTCATTTAGCCACCAGTGGTTTGCCCTCGTGTTGTCAGCAGCACCCATCTGCACAGACCATGCTTTCAGGTCCCAGGCTGTCACTCAGGCGATTCCTTACTGGTAGCAATGTAATCTTCAGTGCAGGACAGAGTGATGATAACCTGACAGGCTGAAATTCGCCATTTTGTTTCTCTGCTGCTGGAGGAATCTTGCAGGAGTTCCACTCTGTGCAGACGGGCGGTGCCTGTGCTCCCTGTTTGGGGGATGCGGTAGTGCTGAGGACAGATGTGCTCAGCAGCACAGCTGGAGGGCAGGTGGGAAGCTCCTGTCAGCTTGCAAGAGCTGGTCTAACCCTGCTCTGCAGCTGCTCCTGCCTGGCACAGGGGGTTCTTTGTGGCACCAACACTGATGCTGCTCTCTGAGGCTTATCTCGAGGGGCTAGGCCTCAGAGCAGTGCTGGCAGCAGGGGCAGAATGGAACCCCCCGCCCTGGGAAGGTGGCAGGTCTGGGGGAACGGCGCTCTCGCCACCCCTTACGTGGTGGAGGTGGGTCTGTGATGTCCGGGCAGGTGCCCGCAGTAAGCCGTTGTTTTGCTGATGTCTTGTCTCCATGAAAGGTACCTGACAGGGGATCAGTTCTCGAGCGAGTCCTCGCTGGAGGCCTACGCCCGCTGCTTGCGCATGGGATGCCGCTGTATCGAACGTGAGTCCCGGGAGCCGGCCGTTCCGTCTCCGACACCACCATCACTTGCAGTGGTCGGGGAAGGCTTTGTGTGTGAGGCAGGGCTGGAGGGTGATGCGCCAGTGGCAGCACTGTCACCATGATGGGATGAACGGGTGGAGGTCGTTTGGTTCATGGGATTGGACAGTACCTGCCCAAGCTTTTGGTCCCTCAGAAAGATCTGGATGGTCCTTTATTACCATCCCCCGTGGTTCCCTGCTTAGATCAGTCCATCTTGTGTCCATGTCCTGCCTATATTCCAGCCTCTGGGCTAAGTTCTCCCTGTGGGTCTCTTTCAGTGGATTGCTGGGACGGTCCCGATGGCATGCCAGTCATCTACCATGGACACACCTTAACCACCAAGATCAAGTTCTCTGATGTCTTGGTCACTATCAAGGAACACGCCTTTGTTACCTCTGAGTAAGTGCTGCAGGGACCTGGGCTTCAGCTAGCAGAGCTGCCAGGAAGGCAAAGAGTGGGTAAAGCTGAGGCTGTAGCAAAGTGAAGCCCCCCTTTATCCAGAGATCTGGCACAACACCACGTGCCTGGGATCTGGTGGGAAGGTGGTGTGTCATCACGTCTCCCAGCCAAAGGGAGATTTCTCCCAGAAAAAAGTTGTGGGAAGGAAGACTTTGGGTAAACCCCAGTAGTTTGCCAGTCCTCCACTCCATGCATTGCCAGCAGCAGTGGGGACACCTTGCTGTAGGGTGGATATGTAATGCTCAAGGCAGGACAGACTGCTGTGAATGTGCTTTGAGGACACAGAGACCAGGTTCTGAAACAGAGCTCAGAAGGAGATGGTTCCATCCTGACACTGTCCTGGGTCTGATGGCTTTTCTCCTTCTCCCAGTTTCCCTGTCATTCTGTCCATTGAGGACCACTGCAGCATTGCTCAGCAGAGGAACATGGCCCAGAATTTCAAGAAGATCTTTGGGGACATGCTCTTGACCAAACCAGTAGATATTTCTGCCGATGGCCTTCCCTCTCCAAACCAGCTCAAGAGGAAGATTCTCATCAAGGTGAGCTTGCTTCCCCAGCAAGGCTCCCGACTCGGGGCAGGTGGGGTGAAGCTGTGGGAGCAAGGGCAGATGCTTACCCCTGGAAGGGAATAGTTGGAAGTGGAGACCTGGAGCTAAAAACAACTGGAGACCAAGAACTCCCTCCCTTCAGAGGAGCTGCTGGGAAGTGAGCTCAGCAGCTGGGTGCTGCTTTCTTTGAATGCTGGGGGATGTTGGTATTTCTGCTGCAGGAAGAAAGGGTGGGACTTCAGTGCTTTATGATGATCTCTGTGGTGTAGTTCTTACCTCAGTCCTTTTAGTCTGGAGGAACCCACTGCAGCAGCCCTGGAGTTTTAGCTTCCTGTTCACCAGGAAATCCATGCTGCTTTTTGGGTGCCTGGTCCCCTCAAGGTGCCTGACCCCCGCTCTCATCCCACAGCACAAGAAGCTGGCAGAGGGCAGCGCTTACGAGGAGTTACCCACATCCGTAATGTACTCAGAGAATGACATCAGCAACTCCATCAAGAATGGGATCCTCTACCTGGAAGACCCCATCAATCATGTACGTCTCTGCTGCTGTCAGCCTGTCCCCACTCTCTGAGCCCCATAAATGACGTGATAATTGTCAGGAGCTGTGTGGTGCTAGAAGGGTGGGCTGTGGTGCAAATGATCTAAGAGACCGTTGGGCTATCCTGTTTTTCAGGAGTCTCTGAATCATAGAATGATTGAATGTGCAGGGTTGGAAGGGACCTTTAAAGGCCATCTAGTCCAACCCCCTGCATCTTCACTAGAACAGATCACTCACAGCCCCATCAAGCCTGACTTTGAATGTCTCCAGGGATGGGGCCTCCACCACCTCTCTGGGCAACCTGTTCCAGTTTCCCACCACTCTCATATTGAAGAACATTTTCCTAATACCCAACCTAAATCTCCCCCCTTTTCTAGCTTAAAACCATCGCCCCTTGTCCTACTGCTACATGCCCTTGTGAAAAGTTCTTCCCCAGCTTTCTTATAGGCTGTGCCGTGTACTCTTCCCTAGGCATCTCCTGTTGGCCCTTGTTAGAAGCAGAAGGCTGAGCTAGAGGGAGCACTGGGCTGATGCACTGCAGCTGCGCTTCTGTAATCCGTATAGCCTGTTATCTGTTGCTGCAGTAAGTTCTAGTGATGGCCTGCATTTGTAGACCTGCCTGCCTCCTGCCAAGCGCCTACACGCTTAACACACTTAAACGAGCACTCCGCTTCGTTAAGCACCGAGCATTCATTCCACCCTGTGTGGAATGGCCACTCCTGCAGCTGCTTTGCTGTGCTTGGGCGGGCAAAGCCACGTGCAAATTAAACAGGGTTTTTCTGGAAACTAGGGAAGTTCAATGGTAGAGCTGCATAACCATCCCTGATACCCTCATCTCTGATAGTCCCCGTGCTGGATCCATGCAGAGTGATTTGAGGGTTTTTTTGCGTTGATTTGCTCTTGGTTTGGTCTCCTGTGGAGACATGCTTGGGGTGCTTGCAGTACTTTGCAGTCCCATAGGATGGTCAGACTTAATCGCATGCTGGATATTTTTTTTTGCTGCTCATAAACTGTGCTTGGAATCTGGGAGATGTTTTGGAAGTTTCTGTGACTCTGCTGAAATCTGAGTTGCTGGTGATTGTCCTTTGCAAACCTGATCACCCCTGCTTGTGAAGATCAAGAAGGGAAGATCCCACGGATGGGTGGTGGGCCAGCTTGGGGCTTCCTTGCGGGGTTCCTTTGCCCAGAGTTTATTTCCTTGCAGGAGTGGAACCCGCATTACTTTGTCCTGACCAGCAGCAAGATCTATTACTCTGGGGAGACAACCAATGACCAAGGAAATGAGGATGAGGAAGAGCAGAAGGAGGTGAGTTGTCACCTTGTATGACGGTGAACTGTCCCATAGAGAAAGGACTTGTCTGCCTAAGGGGCTGAGCATCTTCAGTGCCAGCTGACCTCCAGGGGAGATCCTGTGGTGGGAAGGGTGGGAGCTGCTTCCAAAACTCGCTGGTCCTGGTTGGAAGACCCTTGAGCAGCACAGACTGGCACCACACGCCAGTAACTCGAGATGGGGGGGGCTTTCTCCCTGCCAGGTGAGCAACAGCACTGAGCTTCACTCCACGGAGAAGTGGTTTCATGGCAAGCTGGGCGCGGGCCGCGACGGGCGGCACATCGCGGAGCGGCTGCTGACCGAGTACTGCATCGAGACAGGAGCCCCCGACGGCTCCTTCCTTGTCAGAGAGAGCGAGACCTTCGTTGGAGACTACACCCTTTCCTTCTGGTGAGGGCCACAGACACCAGCCCGCTGCTCAGTGTCACTCCTGGGGTGGTCCTCATCTTGGCACTGTCTTTAGTAGTGGAGTCCCCTTCCCCAGTGGTCAGCCAGTGGGTTTCCCCCTTTCTCTTTGCCCCAGCATCATGTCAACTCGCTGTCCCAGAGCAGGAGAGTCAAGTCCCTTGGGACTTGACCCAGATGGGTCTCGTGTGGGGCAGGAATGCTGTGTTCAGGTTGGAGCTGGGCCTGAGGCAGGTACAAAACCAGAATCACAGAATGACAATGTTGGAAAATACCTTTAAGATCATGAAGTCTAACCATTCCCATCCTAAGCTAAACCATATCCCTAAGTACCTCATCTACGCTTTTTTTAAATTCATCCAGGGAAGGTGACTCAGCCCCTCCCTGGGCAGCCTGTTCCAGGCCCTGACAACTCTTTCAGTAAAAAATTTTTTCCTAACATCTGATCTGACTATGCCCTGGCACAGCTTGGGGCCATTACCCCTTGTCCTATCTCCTGTCACCTGGCTGAAGAGACTGTCGCCCACCTCTCTACACCCTCCTGCCAGGTAGTTGTAGGCAGTGATAAGGTCTCCCCTCAGCCTCCTCTTCTCCAGACTAAACATCCCCAGCTCCCTCAGCCGCTTCTCAGAGGATTTGTCCCTCCAGCCCCTTCCCCAGCCTGGTTGCCCTTCTCTGGACTTGCTCAAGGACCTCAATGTCCTTATGGTGAGGAGCCCAGAACTGGACACAGCACTTGAGGTGCAGCCTCACCAATGACAAGTACAGGGGCACAATCCCCTCCTTAGACCTACTGGCCACACTATTTTGATACAAGCCAGGATGCCATTGGCCTTCCTGGCCACCTGGGCACACTGCTGACTCATACGCAGCCTGCAGTCAATCAACACCCCCAGGTCCTTCTCTGCCTGACAGCTCTCCAGCCAGTCTCCCCCAAGCCTGTAGTGCTGCTTGGGGTTGTTTTGTCCCATGTGCAGCACTCTGCCCTTGGCCTTGTTAAACCTCGTCCCATTGGTCTCAGCCCATCAGTCCAGTCTGTTCAGATCCCTCTGAAGATCCTCCCTACCCACAGGCAGATCAACACTTCCTCCCAGGTTAGTGTCATCTGCACAGATGACCCTGGTTTATCCCCCTCCCTCTTCTGCAGGCGCAACGGGAAGGTGCAGCACTGCCGGATCCACTCCCGGCAGGATGCCGGCAGCCCCAAGTTCTTCCTGACAGACAACCTGGTGTTCGACAGCCTCTACGACCTCATCACCCACTACCAGGAGGTGCCGCTGAGGTGCAACGAGTTTGAGATGAGGCTGACAGAGCCAGTGCCACAGACTAATGCCCATGAGAGCAAAGAGTGAGTGCGTGTTTGGGATGGGTGGGTAATGCGCACCAGCAGCTGGGTCCCCATAGGAAACTCTCCGCAGTCGTTCCTTCCCTACTGCGGCTCTCTGGTCCCCACTTGCTCTCTGTGTCACAGTAGCCATGCTGGCCAGCGTCATTGCTGGTGGAGCTGGTTGTCTTGGAAGCTGAGAAAGGAGGTACTGGGCTTGGTTGGGATGCTCTCAGCCATGCTGCATGTCACCAAATGGCTCTGTTCCCACCTGTCCCATGGGAAGGAGAAAACAGCCCTGTTGCAGTGTTATATATACGATGGCTTCTGCTCCTTGTCCTCCTCCTGAGGACTCAGGCAGCCTTTTGTGAGCTGGAGGGGAAACTGTGGTCTGGCAGAGGCGTTGGGTGGACTGGATGTACAGACCCACGCAGGGTAACATGTCTTTCCTGAAAGGTGGTACCACGCCAACCTCACCCGGGCCCAAGCCGAGCACATGCTGATGAGGGTGCCACGCGACGGAGCCTTCCTGGTGCGCAAGAGGAGCGAGCCCAGCTCCTACGCCATCTCCTTCCGGTGCGTCCCTGGGAGAAGGGTGGTGGGCTGGGGTGCTGCGGAGCAGAAGAGGGGCTGTGAGCCTGACATGAGCCCTCCCAGAGCTTTTCTCCCTCCTGGGTGGCCCTGGATAAAGCTCACAGCCCATAAGAGCCTTTAGGACCCCATCCCTCCTCCCATCTCCTGACAGGAGATGGCTGTGCTCAGCACCCAGCCCAGGGGACACCTTTCGCTTGGGTGTCTTTATCTTGGTGGAGACCCTCTGGCCAGGTACCAAGTGGCTTCTCTCTGTCTTTCCACCTGCCAGGGCAGAAGGGAAGATCAAACACTGCCGAGTGCAGCAGGAGGGCCAGACCCTGCTGCTTGGCAACACCGACTTTGAGAGCCTCGTGGACTTGATCAGCTACTATGAAAAGCACCCACTGTACCGGAAGATGAAGCTGAGGTACCCCATCAACGAGGAGACACTCGAGAAGATAGGGACAGCGGTGAGTGTGGACGGCCGTTGGAAGAGCTAAGCCAAAGGATGATGGACAGGTCCGTTTTAAGCTGGTGCCCTGAAGTGGTGGCGTGTGAGTCATCTCTGCTTCACAGGTCACACCTCTCTGGGCTTCGTGCCCTGTTGGGGACACTCACTGGCTTGAGTGAGATTTATTGCTGCCCCTCTGACTCAGGTCAGTGGGGAGCATGGGCTTGCACATCTTTACTGTATGCAGCATCATCTTTGGTCCTGTGTCTTCCCTGGGGTGTTCTCCCTATCTCCCCCAAGGTGGGGCACCTGTTCTCCTGCAGAGCCACACTTGTCACCACTGTGGTCGCCACAAACTTCACCTTTGTTTCCGCAGGAGCCAGACTACGGAGCCCTTTATGAGGGACGACACCCCGGGTTCTACGTGGAAGCCAACCCCATGCCCACCTTCAAGGTACACTCTCACTGCTTGGCAGGAAGACACTGCTCCGCAGGGCCTCGGGGTTTAGCAAGTGTCTGGTTTCCATCAGGTGTCTTGTCTCACACACTCGTTTCTAGTCCAGGCAGGAAGACATGCTCTAAGCTGAGCCTTCCCAGCCTGGGCTGCCTCTTGTCCTGAGCTCTCCTAACCAAACACAGCCATGGCTCTGGTCCAGAGGAGAGTCCCTGTGCGAGGTCATACCAGACTGGTGACCTCTGCTTTGGTGTAAACGGGGACCTTCATTCATTCTTTAAGGGTCAATAGGGTCTGGCAGCTTCTGGCTGCAGGGGTGGATGCTGCCTGTGCACAAAGTGCCTCGCAGCCCCCCCAGCACATACATCTGCAGTGGGAGGTGATCTCTTATCCCCTGGGCTTGTTGTCCATGTGACCTTCCACTGCCTGGCCTCATGGGACACCTCCTTATTGCAGTGTGCAGTCAAAGCCCTGTTCGACTACAAAGCACAGCGGGAGGACGAGCTCACCTTCACCAAAAATGCCATCATCCAGAATGTGGAAAAACAGGAAGGAGGCTGGTGAGTAGGTCCCCAAGCCTCCTTTTTCCCTCGGGGACACAGTCAAACCATGGTGTCACCATCTGTATGAAGAGGTGTCCTTCTAGGGTTGGGTCCTTTCTGGGATTGCCTGAAAACTACACAGCCCTGAAGCCTCATGAACCCTAAAAGCAGCCAGTGGAGGAGCTGCCTGTTGCCCGTGACCCCTAGAGAGGATGTTCTGGGATCCTATGGTGGGTGCTGACACTGCCCCTTCCTTCTCTTTCAGGTGGAGAGGAGACTATGGTGGCAAGAAGCAACTGTGGTTCCCTTCCAACTATGTAGAGGAAATTACTGGTCCTGGCAGCCTGGAGCCAGAGCGGGAGGTGAGCTTGTGCCCGAGCAGGGCAAGAAGGGGTGGTGGGGAGGAGTGTGTGTGTGCAGCCCCCTGTGCTCGGCCCCTCTGCCCAGGGCCATGCCCAGCTTTGTTCCTGTGCTTCATTCCCAGCAGCAGCTGGATGAGAACAGCCCCCTGGGAGACCTGCTTGGAGGTGTCCTGGATGTGCCTTCCTGTCAGATCGGTGAGTGCTAGGGAGGGATGGGGGAGTGAGGGGGGTCTTACAACCGCTTGCAGGTCTTCTGGGCCAAAGGGCTTTGGTGTCGATCTGTCTGTAGGCACCTCTGTGCCTGCCGTGAGTGGGTATGTGTTGGCAGTGTGTGCTTGCCATGCGGTGACACGCTCCGCTGCTGCTCCCGGCACAGGGTGCCTCAGGATTTGGGGACATCCCTGCATCCAGAGTACAGCTGAGATCATGGCAAGGAGCAACTCCAGCCCACCTTGAACCTGCGCTCAGGCAAGGGAGCTCAGACCGATTTTGTAGGGTCCTTTTCCATAAGGATTTGGCCTCTTTTGTGAAGGGAGGACAGCCCCAGGTTCTGGGGCTCCTGGGCACTGGCTGAGCTGGATCCGATCTGCAGCTCTCTCCTCCCCCTCAGCTACACAGTGCCCAGAGGATGCTGTGATTTAGGTGGCTGTTCCCACCTGGACGCTCTAGGGTGCCAGATGCAGGAATGGGGGAGATGCAGAAACGGGTGGAAGAGGGGATTACAAAGGCCCCAAGAAGCTTCTAGGCCTCCTCAGGATACACCCTGCATCCTCACCTATCGCTTCCTGGGCTCCATCTGTTACCTCCAGTGACCAGAAACGGAGCTTCTCCTCTCAGCTGAAAAGTCCCGGTGCATCCTTGAGGTTCCCTCAGCATCTGTCCTCTCCCTTCCTCCCTCTGAGGTGTGAAGGGCTTGGCTCAGCATCTGCTTGTGACCTTGCCCTCTTGCTCCCTCTCCACGCAGCCATCCGCCCCGAGGGGAAGAACAACCGCCTCTTCGTCTTCTCCATCAGCATGGCCTCGGTGTCACGCTTCTCCCTGGACGTGGCTGCAGACACGCACGAGGACCTGCTGGACTGGGTGAAGAAGATCCGGGAGGCCGCGCAGACGGCTGACGCACGGGTGAGTCTGGAGAACCCACAGCAGGGGAGACCTCTCCTTCTGAGCCCCGGACTTTCCAGGAGCCAGGGAGTAGGTGGAGGCTGGGGTTGGGTGGTGAGATGGCAGCCTGTGATGACTGCCACAGCGCTTAGAAGGATGATGAAGCCTCTGAGTAAACTTTTGACCATTTAGCAACGGGTGGTGGCCACGTGTGGTGGCTTGAGGGGTTTGAGATGGACATCTGGGAACATCGGTCTATCGGGAGGGTGTTGCAGCCTCGGGAGGTGGGGGGATCTCCATTTGGGGCTTAGCTACAAGGCCACAGCTGCCTTGTGCTGGTACCAGTGCCAGTCCCACTCCAGGCAGAAGGTAGGGCCCCTCCCATGAGCACTTTTGTGGTGTCCCCCCCATGCAGACCTGCTAGTGGTTCCCATGGCATAGGCAGGAGTGGCAACACCAGGCCAGCACGGCTGATGACTGCAGTTGGTGAGCTGAGTTACCCAATTCCACTGTTGCCATCTGGCCCTGATGCCTCTTTGTCCCTCTCGTGGCAGCTCTCCGAAGGGAAGATGATGGAGAGGAGGAAGAAGATTGCCCTGGAGCTTTCGGAGCTGGTGGTATATTGCCGACCTGTGCCCTTCGATGAAGAGAGTGAGCATCTGCCAGGCTGTTGGCCACGGCCAGCAGTCTCTGTGGCCTTACAGAGCCCACACTGTGCCCGGAGGTGCTGCCTGGCTAGATCTCCAAACGAGCTGGAACACTGGAGCTCTGGAAACTTCCTTCTCCAGAGAGATGGACGTTCCTTTCCCCATCCCGCTGTTGCTGGACTGTGTCACCATCCAGAGCAGCTGCTGAGGCAGTGGGGCTGGGGAGCCCAGTGCCCAGTTGTCAGGCGGTTTTGGTCCTTTCAGCCATCTGTGTTGGGCACCTGGCAGAGGCATCAGGCAGAGCAGGGTCTGCACAACCAGAGGGTGGCTGAGCTGAGACCATGACGCCAGGAAGGGGCCCCAAATGGTTGAAGTGTCTGGAAAGGGAATGTGCTCCTGGCTTACACCGTGCGCTCTCCCCACAGAGATTGGCACAGAGAGGGCTTGTTACCGAGACATGTCCTCCTTCCCTGAGACCAAGGCAGAGAAGTATGTCAACAAGATCAAAGGCAAGAAGTTCCTGCAGTACAACCGCCTGCAGCTCTCCCGCATCTACCCCAAGGGCCAGCGCCTGGACTCCTCCAACTACGACCCCCTGCCCATGTGGATCTGTGGCAGCCAGCTGGTAGCACTCAACTTCCAAACCCCAGGTGAGGGCAGGGTGCAGGGAAGGAGGACAGGCTCCTGGGTACCCTCTGCCTCCTCCCACATGCCTGGTCCTGGCACACGGGGGTCTAGGAGGGGCTCTGCAGCTTTTGCACCCAGTGCAGGGAGCAGGACCTGTTCGTGTCCAGGCATGTGGTTGCCGCAGTGGTAATGTGCTCTGGAGGGCTGGATTGGCCCAGGGGGGTGGGCCAGGCCAGGAGACTATGGTGCCATGGGGACAGGATGAGACAGAGACCGAAGCAGTGTGGGCAGGGGAGGGAGGTACCACAGTGCAGCCCCAGTCTCGGAACACCAGCCAGATGCAGCATCAATCTCACTCCTCTGCTCACCTTGCCTGGCCCTTGCCAAACCCTTCTGTGAGCCCACTCAGCTCACCGACCCACCAGAAAAGTACCTGCTGGGGTTTTTTTCATTCCTTTGGTGAATTCAAGCATCTTAC
The DNA here is from genome assembly GCA_013400835.1 of Zapornia atra. Lineage (NCBI taxonomy): Eukaryota > Metazoa > Chordata > Aves > Gruiformes > Rallidae > Zapornia > Zapornia atra. The sequence goes on along the minus strand of VZTU01000350.1, from coordinate 83,525 downwards.
AGGGTGGTTTGGCAAATGCCAGAGCCAGCACAAGGAAGGTGGAAAGTAGAGGGAGGAAAAGGATGTCCCATGAAGCACTGGGGAGGTGGGCAGATCATGCATGAGAAGGTCACCCCGTGGCCCCAGCATGTGCACAGGCTGCAGTGAGACCATGGCACAGGAGGTGTTGCCAAGGAATGGGCCAGCTCCCCTTGCAAAGGGCTGCACACAAGGCGCCAGTAATGCAGGTGGTTTGTGGAGAGGGCACAGGGTGTTCTCCCCTTCATCTCCTGCCTGTGCTCTCCAGACAAGCCCATGCAGATGAACCAGGCCTTGTTCATGTCCAGTGGCCAGTGTGGGTACGTCTTGCAGCCAACCAACATGAGGGATGACATCTTTGACCCCTTCGACAAGAGCACACTGCGGGGGGTTGAGCCGCTCACCATCCACATTGAGGTCAGTATCTCCTCCCAGCCTGGAGTCAGACCCAGGCTTTCATACCCACCTTGGGGTGATGGCATGTTTTTTTTCTGGGTTCCTGGCCTGTGTCTGCAGCTGCTTCTCATCAGCAGGAGTTCCTCAGCCCTTGTGTAGTGCGGGCTTGAGAGACCTTGCTGAAGGGGGAGACCCGTGGTTGCCGGTGAGGAAAGCACCACCGACCTCCCTGGGCACCTGGAGAGGGGTAGCAGGAGCATTCCTGGATGCTCCCCCCCCCAGGACCCCTCCTATCCAGGGCCTAGTGCTGGCAGGTGGCATCCCTGTCCCCAGAGCTTGCCTGACACTGATGGGGCCCAGCATGGTTCCCAGTGGGGTAACACAAGAGCTCTGCCTTGTACCCAAGTTGCTCCAGGCTCAACATTACCAACCTTGCGTGGCCCTTTCCCTCTCAGGAAGATGCTCAAGGTCAGGGTATTTCTGTGGTGCAGTGCTGGTGATGACAAGATGGGGGTCTGCTGGTGGGGGGCATCTGTGGGTAGATTGTAGATGCTTGTTGAATCTTTTTCTTCCTGGATGGGGGAGACTGGGGCTGGACCTTTCTCACGTCAGCTCCTGGAGCTGCACAGCAGAAGCTGTACAGGGTTATGGGACAACTCAACAGACAAAGCTTCTAGAGGGTTGAGCAGGGCACAGCTGTGTCAAGCCAGATGGCTCTCATGTTTGGAGCTGTGACTGTCCCACTAGCTGGTGTAGGCATGCCCAGTGGTCTTGGAGCTGAGCGAAGCATCTGTGGGTCAGCAGCATCCTCTGCAAGTCCCTTGGTCTCAAGAAGACCTTGGGGAGGAGGCAGGAGGGATCCGGCCTTTAGATCCTCACAGGTTTCTCACGACATTCACAAACTGCAGCTCCTCTGAGGCCACCTCTGTTTCGGAGTGATCCCACCTCAGCCAGCCACTGCCTTGCTCGGGGCAGGGGACACACACCCCATCATGTCCCATCTGCACCATCAACCCCGTATCCACTGTCTCCCTAAAAATCCCTGGCACCGTTTCCTTGCACCATCTGTTTTCCAAACTCTCCCTGCACCCCAAGGTGCAGCTGCAGCCACCAGGCATCAAGAGTCGCTGTGCCATAGTCTGTCACAGTCTCCTTTAAGAGATGGGCTCAGCCTTTTGTCCTCTGGCAAAACTGCCCGATGTCCCCTCCAAAGGCAGCTTTCACGGATGGAGAAGCCGCCTCGAGCCCAGCATGACTCAAAGCACATGATCCAGCGTTGGCAGCGCATCCTTCCCCTGCAGCAGCAGCGTGCCGACAGCACGCTGGAGGGACATATGGCCACTGGCAAGGGGGAGCTGGGATTTCTTTCTCCTGCAAGGAAGCAGGTTGTCACTTGAGGACAGGCTGTGCTACGAACAGAGCAGAGCAGCAGCGGAAAGCAGCTCCATGAGCAGCAACTCATGCCAAGCCAGGAGGGCTGAGAAGTTTGGGAAAGAAGGGGAGGGATCCAGCAGGGTGAGCAACTCGGCTCAACACCCCAGCTCTGGCATGGCTGGCTGGATGAGGGATGCTGTGGTCCCAAGCCTGGCTGTGCAGGTGGCAGGCAGGAACCTGAGGCAGTTGAGCTACCTTTTTTTATGGTTTACAAGTCAAACTGGTGATGGATACCACCATAGCAGCTTCCAAGGGTGGGAACTCAGAGGCAGGGTGGGCTGGGCTCTCCTCTCTCCAATTCGCAGAGCCAGGGTGATTTACTTGGAATGAAAATGGCTTTGTATGCCATCAGATCACTTCTTCCTTTGCTCCTACCTCTTACCAAGTGTCTCCTGCTCTCTGCCCAGGTTCTGGGGGCCCGGCACCTTCCCAAAAATGGAAGAGGGATTGTTTGTCCTTTTGTGGAGGTGGAGCTGTCCGGGGCTGAGTACGACAACGCCAAGCAGAAAACCGAGATTGTGGGTGAGTGGGGTGGTGAAGGGAAGGGAGAGAGTCACTCGGCTGCTCCTGAACATGGTGCGAGCCTGGCCCTGGGTGGGGGCTGCCCGGGATGCTGGCTACCAGCATCAGCCGTGGGGGGGGGGGGGGGTCACGGGGTGCAGTGGAGGCTGCCCATTGACAGCAGTGTTTTGTGACTAGCGGACAACGGCCTGAACCCCCTCTGGACCCCGAAGCCGTTACGCTTTCAGGTCAGCAACCCCGACTTTGCCTTCCTCCGCTTCGTGGTGTATGAGGAGGACATGTTCAGCGATGAGAACTTCCTGGCTCAGGCCACCTTCCTGGTGAAAGGCTTGAAGACAGGTAAAGCACTCGGAGAAGCAGGGAGGGGTGGCAGGGTGGGCCTCACCAGTTTGCTCTTCGCATCGCTGGCCAGGGAGGCACCCAAGTCTCCCAGGAGGACGCTGTCAGTCCCCAGACTGGCTCAGTCCTTCCTATCCCCATGGTAGGTCCCATTCCCAACCAGGTAAAGGAAGGAAGAAGCCATTTGGTAACATCCCTTAGGGCCAGCTGCCACGTGAGGGAAGCTGGGGCATTTGGAAAAGACCCCTTGATGTCTGTGCCAGGGGACTGACGTGTCACTGCCTGTGCCAGGAGTGACTCTGGGGCTGTCTCTGCCATAGGTTTCCGTGCTGTACCCCTGAAGAACAACTACAGTGAGAACCTGGAGCTGGCTTCCCTGCTTGTCAAGATAGACATTTTGCCTAGCAAGGTGAGGCTGGGTCACACAGGGGGTGGCTGTGGGGGCAAAGGCCTGCTCTGCCCCGTGCTGTACACTGTCCTGCTCTGCTCGCCTTCACAGTGGCACAGCTCTGCACCACCAACACATCTGTACAGCGATGCTCAGCACTGTCTGCGGGACAGTTGAATTTCCAGGGCCGCTCTGGAGCGATGCACAGCAGGCTGGTGGGATGGCAAGTGTTGGGCTTGCCTCCTGCAGTGATTCAGGGCATTTCAGGCAGGGTCCTGCCCGGGCTGTGTGAGATTTACTTGCCTGGAAATCACTTTAGCAAAGGCTGAAGGAGGCAGATTTTCTCCATCCTAGTCACTGTCTGGGCTCCAGGGAAGTTTTAGCTCAGCTGCTCCAGGGCCATCCCTGTTGGCGTAAGTCGAGGGCAGGGCTGATTTCTTTGATTTTCACATTTGAAAGGATGCTGGTGGGAGACAGTGATGGTTTAGGTAAAGACAGAGCAGCTACACCTTGCAAACCCTGAGACCCCATGAGCCCTGACCACCCTGTGTGTCAGCTCCCAGGACAGCTGGGCGCTGCACCAGGACTCTTTACTACAAGACACACACTCGGAAAGCCCGAGTCCTTTACCACTGTACTTTTTCTTCTGATGCAAGCAGGAAAATGGTGAAATAAACTTCTTCGGTGCTTCAACCCTACGGGACCGAGCTGGGGATGCTTCCAGTCAGCTGCTGGCGAGCAGAGGCAGAGAGGGATCCTGCGACTCACGGTACCAGCAGCCCTTTGAAGACTTCCGTGTGTCTCAGGAGCAGCTAGCTGACCACTTTGAGAGCCGGGAGCGAAGGTAGGCCAGTGCTCGTTGAGCTTTTCCCAGCATGAGACCACCCCTGGTTTTAGTTTCCCCGGTGGAGGCAGGGAAATGCAGCCTCCCACTGACCTGGAGCAGAGCTGCAGCCTTGGTCCCTGCATGGAAAGCCTGAATTTCAGCATTAAAGTTGTGCTGTTCTTTGGGGAATTCACTGCTTTGGGGTCTGTGGGAGTAGGGTGGGACAAAGGAGCTGCCACCCTGCAGCCAGTGGCACTTCCCCTGGGCCTTTCCTCCCCTGGAGTGGCTTTGACAGTGGAGCATTGCCTGGTGAGCCTGAACTTGTCCCCTCTCTCTGTGCCCTGCTGCAGGGTACTGCGGAGGACCCGGGTCAACGGGGACAACCGGCTGTAGCCCATCTCGGCGGGTGAAAGCACCTCCAGTGCTTGTGAATCTCACAGCACGCTGTGAACTGGTTTCTATGGAAACGGCACTGCTATGGCCTACTTTCAGGCAGCTTTTCCAGTTTCTCTGCTGAAGGGTGTTCCAGCGGAGAACTAAAAAAAACCCCACAAACAGTGAGGGGGGAGGGAAACCCTCCTAACCAACCTCAAACACCCATCAACCTTCACCGCCGAGCCCTTAACAACGCCCATCGCTGCGCCCAGCCTGCCAGCGGCCCAGGTGGGACATGAACTGTCTGTAAAGGCGAGGAACGAGACCCAAACACCACCCAGCCAGCCCTCTGTATCGCTGCTCTGCCTGTATTCCCGGAGCTCCCGCTCAGCTGCTGGCTGCCCTCTGCAGCCATCCTCTGCTGTACCCTTTCCCAGCGCACCGGGGACTTACCGTGACCCGAGGCAGCAGGTACCTCCATCCTTGCGGCATCGCATCTACGTACATGTATAGCTTTAAACAGTAATAAAACTATCAGTATTACAGTGCGTGGTGGCTCGGGTGTCTGGCTGTTTGGGGCCTCCCCCCACCCCCAGATGCAGCCAGTGCTGCATTGAGGATTGAGGCCGCAGGCTGGGCTGCTCCCTCCTGCCTTAAAGGAGGTTGCAGCTACTCAGGGGAAAAAATAACCAGGAGCTGCCCCATGTTTAACGTTGTTCCCTCAGAAGCGAGCTGCCCGTGCTTTTCTGAACCTGTCTGGGGACAAGCAGCAACAACAGGCTGCAGGAGGGCTCCTGGGATGAGGGAGATTGGGCTCCAACACGTTGCTGGGTCGCACAAGCACAGGGTCTTTCTTACCCCACAGGTAAGTCATTGTGCTTCTAAAGCAAAGGCGGTTCTTCCATCAGAAGAGGGGTGACCAGCATGGACAGGGAGGGGATTGTCCCTCTCTACTCTGCCCTCGTGAGGCCCCAGCTGGAGTCCTGTGTCCAGAGCTGGGGCCCCCAATACAAGAAGGATGTGGAACTGTTGGAGAGGGTTCAGAGGAGCCACGAGGATGATGAGAGGGCTGGAGCACCTCCTCTGTGAGGAGAGGCTGAGGGAGCTGGGCTTGTTTAGCCTGGAGAAGAGAAGTCTGCAGGGGAAACCTCATTGCAGCCTTCCAATTCCTGAAGGGAGCAGAGAAACAGGAGGGGAATCAGCTTTTTAAAAGGGTAGATAATGGCAGGACAGGGGGGGAATGGATTAATGCTAAAGGAGGGAAGGTTTAGATTAGGTATTAGGGGGAAATTTTTTAGAGAGAGAGCAGTGAGTGGCTGGAACGGGCTGCCCAGAGAGGGGGTGGATGCCCCATCCCTGGGGGTGTTCAAGGCCAGGTTGGATGGGGCCCTGGGGAACCTTGTGTAGATCCAGGCCTGGAGGTTGGTGGCCCTGCCTGTGGCAGGGGGTTGGAACTCTGTGATCACTGGTGTCCCTTTCAACCCAGACCAGTCTGATTCTATGTGAGCGAGTGCTCCTCATGCCCAACCGAGCAGGTGGGGTGCAGGGCCCAGCCATCCCTGCCCACAGTTCTCACCACTGTGCACCAGTGGCACCAGGAACCACTGTGGGCTTCCCCAACACTGAGCACAATCACCAGTCAACTCAGGTTCGTCTTTTACGCTCTTTATTTAGGAACAACCAAAAATGTCTGGTTTCATTTCAACAAACTGTACAAGCAAGCTCTTCCCCTCGCCCACCCTCACATCCACATATACAAAAGGAAGGGAAACTTGCCATTCACTTCTCAGAAGTGGCATTGTTGCTACAGGGAGTTCTTGCCCTCAGAATAAGAGCAGGTAAGGTCCATAGCAGGTACAAGCTACCCTAGCCCTAGTAATAGCCACAGCCCACAATCACAGGCAGCTTCACTTTGTTTTTGTTTTTTTCTCTTTAAAACCTTTACCAAAAGTAAAAACTATTTCCTGTCTCACACGATTGCCAAGGTGACCATCTAAAATTGTGGTCTTAAAGAAAACACAGTAATAACCCCACTGGAACCCCCCACACCTCCCCGGTACAAAGACGGTTTACGCAGCAGAGCCCTTGCTCTGCTCCCCAGCTGCACGGCCAACCCTTATGAAAGGTCCCATTGCAGCTACAATTACATTTTCCTTTGGATAAATCCAAGCAAAAATTCCAGGTCATTCAGCACCAGCATGATTTCTAAATAACAATAATTAAAAAAAAAAAAAAGGAAAAAAATAAAAAAAAAAGAGACCCCATTAGGCTGACTTTGTGGTCTGCTGAGAAACAAAGTGATCAACACGCTGTTCCCAAAGTCTCTCTTTTAGTGCAATGTTAGTATGTGCAAGGGGAATCACAGCCACGTACCCATAACACCACCACGAGCCAGATGGGGCAGAGAGAAAAGTGCAATTTTTAGCAAGAAGTTTTCTATGCCATGGATTCCTAGCCCAACCTTCTCTAGCACCAGTAAGCAAGAGTCCTAATTATCACCCTCCATCAGTACAGGGGGAAAAAGTGGCATTAATTATGCCATCAAGATACAGCCAGTGTCAGCCAACGGAGCGCTCTTTACTGAAACAGGCAGTAACAAAACTGAAAAATAAATCACTGCTCAGGTACACAGAGCTCACTCACTCTGCTTTAAAGGTTTGCAATGCCAATCTGGCAGTAAAACATACAGCAGAAACTAAACTTGCAAAACAAAATCAATAATAATAAAGGTATAGCTTGCAAGTGTCTCATCCCCCTCCAACTGTGCTGCCTTATCTTACCCGGCTGGTTCTGCGATCAACTGAGAAATGACAGCAGAGGATACTGCAGTGAGCTGAATCGTATCAAGCTACCGGTCGATTGGAAAAGAGCAAAGCCAAAATTATCTAGGCAACAAGAGAGAGACGTTTACAAGCGTTTTAAACACTAAACAACTTGACAGGAAGGTGCAGCATCGTGTTAACTTTCTAATTTGTGCCTAAGTGCTGAAAAAACCCTCATCGTTTCTCTTCTGATTCCCAGTGACCCAACTTCCAAACATCACGTTCCGATCAGGTTGCCTCCATAATGTGTCTGAGAGAGGGGCTGCAGGGAAGACAGAGTACAGCACTGCTACCTGTGACCAAAAGTTGTTGCTTTTCCTTTAAAAAAAAAAAAGAAATTACATCTACACACACACACCCAAAACCCTAAATGGCAAACCAGCCTTTTGCATCCTCCTTTTCCTCCTGAACAGACAGGGAACGCCTAGAAAATGAACCAACCAGGTATCTTACAGCTCCAGGCTCCATGCGAGCATCGCCGGGCAGGTGAAGGTTCTGCGTGGGCTGACTATGGGGTGTCTATTGCAGCTACTGCTTTTGCTGGTGGCTTCTCACAGTGACAAGTGCAAGCCCCGGGCAGGAGGGGACGTGCAGCCACACACCACACCTGCAGCTGGAGCATTGTGGGCATACGCTGACCACCACATTCCATGCATCCAAGCGAGCCCTCGTGTCCCGTTCCTCTCGCCACCGCTGCGGACCTGATGTGCAGCAGTGCTCAAGTGGAAATAGGAGCCTGTCAATCATGGTTTGTTTAGCATTCTGCTTCAAAAAAATAATTAAATAAATAAAGAGAATAATTTCCAGGATGCTAATTAAGGAGCTGAAAAATAAGCTACCCAAATGAAACACAGAGCCATGCCTCGACACCTCACAGCAGGGCCTGCTCATAATGAATAAAGTAACTCTGTTCCCTGCATCAGGAGAACCAGCAGCCAGATACAGCACAGCTCAGGGTTTTGGGTTATTAAGCAATTGGATTGTGCCCTTAATCTAAGCAGCCTCAGAGACACAAGTAACAAGATTCACGTGGATTAAAAACGATGGTTACTGCTGTGCCTGTCAAGCCCAAGCTCACACACAACGGATGGAGGCAAAGACTTTAATTTCCCTTCCTTACCCAGGCTGGCTACGCGGCCTCTATCTTACACCCCTCCTTTCAAGTCAAGTCAGTCAGCTTCGATTTGCTGATGGTAAATATTCACATGCTGTGTAGAACTGTGGTGACGCTTCCTCTTAACACCAGAAGAGCTGCTGCTGGGACTGTCAAGCCACCTCTCAATTATTCCTTTCAGTTTCAGATACAACCATATTTTAACGTCCTGCGCCAAACCCTGAGTGTTTGGAGATGACACCTGCTCCTCCTCAGCTCCAAAAACGATGCGACAGGGAAACAGGACCTTGGAGCTAAACCCTCAACAATCTCCAGTTCATACTTTCACAGAGATTTCAAGCCAACTTATAATAAAAAACCCAACACAGATAACAAGGAATGTGGGAGTTAGAAAGGGAACTCAATTTCTTTTTCACTTTTTTTTGTCTCTAAATCTTCCCCTCCCCACGCAATGGGGATTGCCAGCCCGGTCGCTGCATCTGAGGGGAGTCTGCATGGAACCACTTTTGAAAATTCCTCTGACCCAAAAGAAAGAAAACTCCTGCTGTGCTTGTATGAATGCTTGGAGACAAAGCTCAGAAACCTCAGCAGCTTCCAACCCTCAAGGCTGGTTTTTCTGTGTACACCGGGAAATCCTCCCTCAAGCTCACAAGACTTCAATTTTTTCTGGAAAACTGGCCAAATACCATCCAAGTGCAAAACAATTCAGCTAGTGCATGGAAAAATGGTTCGAAGGGACCGGTTCATAACGTAGTCCTTAAGCATTTCTGTAGATGGAGTGGGGATCACTCTTCCAATCAGCCATAGGCCTTTAAGTGTACACCAAAAAAATCCCACAGAAAATCACCTCGAATGGGCAAACTACACTTCCAACATAATTATATAGCAAGTAGTTAGTAAAAGTGTACATTTGTAATGTACCTCTTAATGCAATAAAGAATCAACGGCATATCTGAACTGTATATATGTGTACTTAAATAAACCTGCACGTACATAGACACTAGAGAGTAAATGACCTACCTGTATTTGTTCTCTGAAGGTAACACCGTACATAAACCCACACTCTTGAGCCATACGACTCCCAGGTCTGCGACCTCCAGCTCTAGGACCACCCAGATTCTCCCCTCACCTGTGACATTTTGGGGTGCGTGGGATTGCACCCGTGAGAGTTGAACCCCTGGGACTCTGGCTGTCTTCGTAGCACAGCTGCCCCTGCTCTGCAAGAGGAGAGCCACGGGGATGCTGCCCAGCTGAGCCAGCACAAGGCTGAGGTGGGATGACTGCTGGTTGTGCCTCCAACCACGGCATGAGCAGCAATACTGCTTCAGAAGAGAAAGAAATTTAGGGAGCCTGGTGTTAGCAGGCTGCTCCAGCTCTCTTTAGGGTGCAAGTTATCTCCTTTTGAAGCAGCCGCTCAGGCTAGGCTGTGGGATTACACCATGAGCTCACCAGAGCTACGTGAGCTCAGGAGTAAGGCATCAACCACGTAGGCACGTCCTGCCGGGTGAGAAGAAGCCTCCTCTCTTTTGCAGAGCACTGAGCACATAAAATCCTGCCTCACAGCAGAGCAAGGCAGCCTCATAAAGAAGGGACGAAGAAAGAACTGGAAAAGCAAGAGCAGTTAAAGGTAGAAATCAGACACCAGCTTTGGAAGAGGTTGTGAAAGACATTTTTTGGTTTTAAATGAGATTTTTTTCTAAATCTCTGGATCGGATCCTTTGGGGCCTGCTACCCACCCTTCTAATAAATATAATTTCCCACCAACAATAGTGTCTCCCACATTAAAAAGGTCTCACTAAATAAAAACCTTCTACTGAAAAAGCTTGGCCGAGTTAGCTTGGCAAAAATAAGGAGCTATGACTACTCTCCATAAATACATCAATGGATAAACACCCAAAACAATTTAAGTTAAAGGACAATGTTGGCTCCAAAACAAACCAGGAACGAATCAGCAACGAATTAATCCAAACTAGAAATTTAAATAAAGTTTCTAACAATTCAAAAGCAGGGAAGTTCTGGAAAAGCCTTCCAGGAGTGAAAGTGAAGGTAAGACATGGAACCAATTTTGAACTGAGATTTGATTAGTTGGTGACAGACTGGTCTGACACAGCGTTTGGCTCAAGAGTTTCCCTTCTAGACCTCGTTTTCTATTAGAAAAGTATAGTTAAAAAATAAAATAAGAATAATCAAGTAGTTGCATCAGTCAGCAACCACCCAAGAGAACATGGGCACGTTAAAAGCGTACAGGTACCAGTGAGCAGGAAGGTTAGCTGGGAAATTTATTTTGCTGTTTTGCCAGAATTATTTGGGCTGAACTGGGGAAAAAGAAGAAGAAGAAACAAAAGACGACAGACTGGAGCAAACACTTGAAGTTACGAGTGCTGCTGCAGGAGGATCTGTTATGTAGGGCTGCAAGAGGGAAACTTCTCGATTGCAGAAGAGCTGCTGCCTCATGGATCCCTTGGAGACAACAATGACTTGAACCACTCACAGCAACGCTGCATATTCTCTGTGTTTGTTCTCTGAAGAACAGCTTGTTCTCAGCGAACAATGAAAAGGATTCCAGGTCAGGATGGAAAAATTATGATGTGCTAGTTCTGAGTGATTAAAGGGAGACTCAGAGATTTAGCAGCCTGCTACAGCGAGTCTCCAGGAGCACAAGGGGAAAATAGTCTAGCCAGCAAGGGACAAATGACACCATCTCCTGCATTGTCTGGGTCTGGGACCTGCTACTTTTGGGAGAGTATGCAATGATAAATCTAACCTCACCCGTGGGGATGAAAATCTCACTCAACTCCCACTGGACTCTAAGGCAAGACCGGCAGTTTCCTTCTCAGACAGCTTTCCTAACACACACATGCACGCTTGTGTGCCCACAAAGCCCTTCACTGCCAGGGCTTGAGGCCCAGAACGGGTAGAGAGGATATATGCAACCATGCCAACCTTTAGAGAACAAACACCTTAACGGACAGATGAAGGAAAAAAAAACCCAAAGTACTGTGCCATGATAGTCCATATCGAAGCAATGACCTTGTTTACAAAATGTCTGAGATTTGTTACGCTTGTATAGGCAGCTGTAGGCATCGGTATATGAATATGAAATCTGAAAGTCTGTCCACTGGAAAGCCAACAAGAGCATCCTATTGCCTGGGTGTGAGCTGAGCCCCCACACCTCTGCCAGCTCTCAGCCATCTCCTGGGCTGGGCCACCAAGAGCTCTGCACTAAGCGCCCAGTTTTTGCATGCGTGTGCTGGGCTCAAGGTCTCAGTTCTGGCAGTGCTTTATCACCACGTCCTGCTCCTGAGGTTTGGATCAGGCCGGCCCCATGGGTTTCTTAAAGACCAAAAATTTCTTCTCCAGGGTAAGAGCAGAGCCTCCGGGGCTGGTGGTTTGAGTTCAGTCTGTTTCTGAAANGGGGAGGGGGGTGTGCAGAGTGGGAAGGAAGGGGTGCAGGAGTGCCTCAGGATGGGTGAAATGAGCAGCCTTGATGGAGTCAGTTGCAGAGGAAGGCTAACCCTATATCCTTGTGGGAATGGAGATGGGCTTTGGCCAGGGACACGGCCACAGAGGGACATGGCCTGTGAAGGTCCAAAGCCATGAACCCTCACTGAGCATCTCGCACGTCTGAGCCATGAGGAGTTATGGGACTGCCTCACCTGGGTGCTATAAAGCCACACTCAGAGGGTGCTAACAGAGGCACAGCCATGTCCCTGGTGCGGGCCTGAAGTGCAGCTCACCACCCTTCCCCAAACCGCTCCTTCTGAAACAGCCCCCAGTCCGCTCCTGCAGCCACAGCTGCTCCCCAACAAACCACTCTGGGCAATGCACATCCAGGCCTCAGCGGCAAGAATGGCAGGGCTCCATCTCTTCCAAGTTTGACAGGGGAAGGGAGCAATGAACTGCAGTGGGTTTTATTTATTTTAAGGCCTGCAGCTGTAGCAAAGTTGTGTGGGAGGCTCCAAAGCAAAGTGGGGATGGAGAAGATCCTAGCTGCCCGACATGCTAGCAAGCTGCTGCCTGCACGCAGCGGAGGAGGCTCGGAGCGGAGGGTCTGCCTGCATGGAACCCGCAGCAGGACAGGACGAGCACTCAGCCATTCCCATCTGCTGGGAATCCTGCCGGGGAGGAAACAGCCCCCAGCTGCACTTCTAAAGACTCTGTGGAGGGCTTGGAAAGCACCTCTCTGCTCCTCCACACACACATGCACACACACACGTATTTCAAAAGCAAAACCTGGAGGAGGGGTAGGGCCAGCAGCTGTAAACACCAACCCTCCACATCCTCTCCCCCCTTGCAGCCTCCATCTTCAACACCGGATCCGAGCCCTGCGCCAACAACAGATGCTCACATCTGGAGAGCGGCAGGAGAAGCAGCAATGGAAAGGGCTCTTGCCGGTGCAGGCAGACACAGGTGACTTCTGGTGCCTGAGACCAGGGGGAGGCACAGAAGGAGCTGGTCGCATGGGACACAGCAGCCAGGTCCCTTCCTTCCCAACTACCCTTCCACTTCATAAATAAACCCAAGAGCAACCTTTCCCAGGCAGGTAAAGGGACCAGACACTTCTGCTGGCTTTACTTAGGCTTAAAATCAAGCTAGGATTTGGCTTTAGAGTGCAGCCAGCATCCAGTGACCAAGGCAGACAGGGGCCAGTGGGCACCTACACTTGCACCATCTCGCCAGACCCTCCTCATCCTCCTTCCCAAGGTTTTCCTTGCTGCTTCCTCACTTAAATCCCAAACAGCAGGATGGGATGCTGAACCCTTCCCCCTAAAGCCTCAGTTTCCCAAATGGAAAAAGCATAGTGCCCCGTGCTCACCCAAACCCTCCCACAGAGCCAGCCCTGCCCTAGGCAGGGAGGGGTCTTACCAAGCCGTGTGGCTGGCGGCGGGCCAGGGGCATCAGGGGTTCCAGCGCTCCCTTCCTGGCTGCCCGGCTCCCAAGACTCGTTGCTCTCCGTCACCTCTGAGCCAGCCTCGCACGGCCCTTTCCGGCTCCCCGCCATCTCGGCGGTGCAGGCCTCCTCAGGGACGGCACCCCTGCTCTCCTCCTCCGCCTTCACTGCAAACCACACCTTGAGCTGCTGGGCGCTGAGGTGGGAGCGCTCACAGAGGCCGGGCAGGTCCTCCTCCCGCAGCCCCTTGTGCTTCTCATAGTAGTCCTCCAGCAGCTCCCGGCTGGCGGGGCTCACCTCCACCAGCCCTGGGGGGAAAACTCCTCGCCTGTAGTTCTCATACCACTTCAGCTGCCCGTTCTTGTAGCCATAGCGGCTGTCCCCAAACCAGCGGATGACCTCAGCCCGTGGCAAGCCCGTTTGCGAAACGATAGCATCGTACTCCTGGTTGGTGGGCCGCTGGGTCTGCACAAACATTTGCTTCAGCAGATGCCGCTGCTGGGCTGTTTTTTTGAAGTTCAGTTTGGCTTTTGGAGGGGTGGGTGGTCGGCTGGAGCTGCTGTCCCCTTTGTCATTTGCACTGGTGGCTGGTAACTCGGTTTTGCCATTGGACTCGGTCACCCGGAGGTTTTTCAGGTTGATTTTGATGGGGCTCACCTTCCGCTCCACTGAGCTGTTGCCTGAGGCATCGACTGAGCCATTTTCGCTCGCAGCCCTCAGCTCATCTGAGGAGTCTTCCCCTTCACCGCCACCATTTTCCACCTCCTCCTCCTCCTGCCGAGCGGCCGCCTCCTCCACTTTCTTATTTTCCTCTGCCACCTTCTTCTTCCTCCTCTCCGAGAACCAACTATCAATCTCCCTCCGTGTCATCTTTGTTTCCCCCCTCAGGCGGTTCACCTCCTCCTCCGCAGGAAGGGGATTTTGGGCAAAACTGCTCTCCAGAGCCTTCAGCTGCTCTGGCGCCCGCTCTTTGTACTTGGTTGGTGTGAAGTCAGGCGCCTGGTGCCATGACTGCCGCCGCGGTGGGTGGTGAGGGGCTGACGTGGCTGCTGCTGCTGCAGGGCTCAGCTCAGCTCCTCTAGATGAGGCATCAAAGGTTATTTCGGGCAGGGAATCGAGAGCACTGTCTCCAGGGAAGGCGGCCCGGCCGCCTCTCACATTCCTGTAGTGGTACCTCCTATCACTGAACCATTTTCGAATCTCCTTGGTAGAAAGGCCCGTGATTTTTGTCAGCCGCTCAACTTCAGCCTGTCCAGGGAACTGGTTCCTGCAGAAGCTGCCTTTCAAGGCCGAGAGCTGCTCGTGGGACTTCTTGTTTTTGTACACATTGGGATCCAGGAAGGTCTGTGAGGATATCGCTGGGCAGGCAGTGAGCAGCGACTGGCCGCTGTTGACCACCTTCACCCCCGACGCATTGCTGGAGCTCACCGTGCCATGCTGTGGTGCTGGCTGTGGCTTGGGCACAGTTGTCACTGCCAAGGTGAAGGAGGAACTGGTGCCCTTCAATCCGTTCGCCATGATGGGCTGTGTGACCAGCAGCCCCCCAGTCCCCTCTGGCTGCCCCACCACGTGGCCTGGTAAAGTTGCCTGAATAAGATGGGGGACGGTCCCGGGATTTGCAACCAGCGGCGTGTTCAAAACTGTAATGGTGGGTTGTGGCACAGACTGAATAACGGTGTTGAACATCTTCTTCCTGGCATCTTCGATCTCCTCTGGTGACCAGCTGATGCCCTGCTTCAACCTCTGAGCAGTGAACCAGATCTTCAGCTGCTCTTCTGGATACTTCGTCACTACAGTCAAGTAGCAGAGCTCGGCTTTTGTGGGGTAGGGAAACTTGTGGAAAGAGTTTTTGAGGAAGCTGTTGGAGTCCATGGCAGCATTGTACGTTGGAATGCTGCTCAGGGGGATCATCACTTTGGGAAGGGACTTGGATGTAGGTAGCTGCTGATGCAAGGGAGGTTGCTGCTGCAGTGACACGAGTTGTGCAACACCCGCCTGCAGAACCGGCACGTTTCCTATGATGGAGCCGTTCACTATATGAGATGATTTTGTCGAACCTGCAGTGGGCTGGCTGACCGGCACAGCCCCATTGGGGAATGAATGCTCTCCATCTTTCACCTCTGACTCACTGCCCAACTGACTTGACGTATTCTCCTTCAGCGTATGGATTTTTTTGGCCTCAGGTTTACCTTTCATTATCTTCATAATGGGGGTTTTGGTAATGATAATTTCAGACTGGCCGTCTAACCCTTCTTCAGAGACCTCTCCTGGAGGAGGGTCGTGGCTGCTGGCAGCCTCACAGAGACTTTGCTCCACGGTTGTACGATTGTCCTGTTTAGTCACCCTCCAGATGAAGCTCGTTTCACCAGCGTGTGACTCTGCGTTGTGGTGCGAGAGCCCCTCACGGCTATTTGCCAGAAAGTTGCAAGCAACACATGCAAACGCAGGGTCTTTGCTAAAGTCTAAGTGCTCAGAGTCCAAGTGCCCACAGAAATGATGAACGTCTTGAGATCCAAAGTCACAGGACTTGCAGATGTAAGTGTCACCATCAGCAATACCCCGGTGCCCGTTAGACAAAGCTCCATTATTACTGTTACTGGCACCAGCATCACTAGCTGCTGGCCCTTCCGCAGGAGCCTCTTCTTGTGTTCCTCCACGATCATCTCCAGCATCCAGCTCAGTCTCCTGAAGCACCAGTGTTTTTACTGGTATCATGCAAGGAGTTGTGGATTTTCTTTTGCTAGCCATGGCTACAATTGATCCAGATGATTATTTTCCTTTCATTTAAATTAAATTCAAATTTAAAAAGCGCTATTGCAAGTGCTCCGTGGTCTAGATTCCAGCAAATTCATGATAAACCAAGGAGTTGCTGCCAGACGCTGACAAATGTTCATATTTGCCACTGAACCTGAGGACAAGGAGAGAGAGGAGGGGTTAGTGAACTTGGCATTAGTCAAAGCACAACTGTCCCGGTATTTAACTGTATAAATCACTTTCAGCTTCTTTTGCTGGAAAAACACTCCAAACTTGACCTTGGATCTGCTGGATTTTCACACCTACGAGCTGTGAATTACCTGTTTAAAAACAAACACACAAACACTCAAACACTACTGCCTGCATTAAATTCTCATTTGAGGAGGCGAACCACTGAAATTTCCCCTCTCCCAGCCCTGCCAAGCCCCACCACCAGTGTTTCAGCAGTGCCTAAGCTTCCCATGTGCCCGGGCACCCAGCTCAGCAGCATACAGGAAGCACACCCCTGGAAAGGCCACCCACTTTCCATCAGAAAACCCCCATGAAATATCAGCACGCTCCCCCCAGGACATTTTGATTTCTTCAGAACTGACATTTTCTGACCATCCCACTGGGAAGTTCTTATCTCCACCGTGCCCGTGCCAAGGGCCTCTCCCTGCAGAGATGCTGGGAGCAAGGGGCCTGTAGCCAGGGCCATGTATTATAGCGCTCCTTGCTCAGCAAGCCCACAAAGCATTGATGAGATGTCCCTCCCCACCTCATGCAGTTTGTTACTGACACAACAGCGGTTGTTCAATCTTGCAGCCAGAGCTGCAAGAGAAGGTAAGGCCCCAAAACTCGAGGGCAGCATCACAGACGTGTTCCCAGCCTACCACCTTTCCCTCCCACCACCTCCGCAGCTTTTGGCACTTGCACAGCTCAGCACACTGGGGGTATGTGATAAGAAAGTGCAATTTCTGTGGCCTTGGGGTGACCAGAGATCTGTTGCATTAATAATAATAATAATAATGCCTTTTCTTTTTCTTATGCTACAATGGTTCCTGACCTGCTCCAGCCTGTGAAAGGCCAGGGCTGGCCAGGGCATTTGCCACCACCTTATTCTTGGCCTGATGAAGCTTTGCCATCCCCACAGCAGACGCTCCGTGCTGCAGATCACGATCTGAGGGCAGTAAAGCCATCCGTTGTAGCTGGCACCAGGAGTCACCGGTCAGATGACAGGGAAGGCAGCATATCTGAGGCAGTACCATCTCTGCCTTAACCCCTTTATCAACCTTTTTTTTTTCCAGCAACTCTTTTTTTTTTTCCCCCTTCCCTTTAAACACAGGGATAAAATGGTAGTTTTCCAGATCGCAAGGTCACTTGGAAGCACATGGACACACTGATTCATATTACAAAAACTCCGTGCCAGATTTTCCTGGGATTTATGGTAACAGCTTTATAAAAACACTCATAAAAACTTGAACTTGAAAAAAAAACAAAACCCACAACCCATCCCCAAACGACCAACTTACCATCCTATCAGATGACTCACAGAGGTAACTCCTATCAGTTACAGCAGTTGTGCCCCAGTAGCTTTCTCATATCAAATATTCTGAGCTGATCTCATGCACTGAGAAATGCAGATCGGGCAAACGACTTCATGGTGCTTATGCAATACCTCCTCTGCTCATTTTTTAGTCGGTAGTTTTTAGAACAGAGGAATGAAAGGTCTCAATGGAAAAAAAAAACAAAACAAACCAAAAAACCCAAAACAAACAAAAACACCAGAAAATAAAACATGGGAAGTATAAGTTGACCTTCCTAGCGTCATTAGAAATTTTTTAACAAAATCATTCGGAGAGCTGACATCATTTTTTCCAAGCAGGAGAGCCTCAATGGCTGACCAGCCTCAGCAACTCTCAGGCACCCTTTAAAAGACTGATGGGAAAACGTAACTTCCCGTTAATGTGGGCTGATCTGAGATTACAAAACAGTCCTGTAAATAGTATTAGTCATCGCTGAACTTGGCAACAGAGAAGACTGTTTGATATGCTAAAGCATCGCGAAAAGCTAGAAAGTAGAGCTTTTTTTTTTTGTAAAAAAAAAGCCTATAAATAAAAAAGGTATTAAAGCTGTGGTCTGGATTTAGGCAGTGCGAGTTGCGTGCTCTCAATACCTGCTTTATGCCCTGCTCATCCCACCTTTGCCTGGTTGGCCCTTCTCTCTGCAGAGGGCCGGAAAGTTATTCATTAGCATGAGCAAGTGGAATACTTGGATGGCTATGAATGGGCTCTGCTATTCAGAGGGGAACAGCATCCATTTGACACCAATCCCAAGATTGGACATTTTGGATGCTAAGTTAAACATTGCAGCGTCTAGCAGGGTGCGCTGACCTTTCCAAGTCGAGTCCATTAGGGAACTAAAAAGCCCCTAAGACCAGCCCGAAGGCTACAAAAATACAGCTTTAAAGGATGAAAGGAGTTCTGTGGCAGGGAAGCAACGGCAAAAGGGAATTCTTTTTAAATTTTATTCTGCAGCTCTAGGACGGCCCAGGGAGAAACTGCTGAGACCTCTGCAAGTTGGGTTTGTTTTTTTTTTTGTTTCCAGCAAAAGCCTGATTGAAATCCAGTTCCAGAAGCTCCATTACTGAGACAGCTTGAGTCCCAGACAGATCTTACCTCGCGTTTATGGAACCACCAGATATCAAAAAGATGATTTTTATCTGTCAACAGAGTAAATTTGATACAGGGCAACGGAGATACACAAAGACCCCCATTGTGCCACATTAACAGAGTGCCTCTCCAAGGACGCCGTCATGATTATTTTGGGTAAAAGTGAACGGCCTGACCCACCTACGGAGAACCTAAAAGCTCTGCATTTCATTTACCAGCACATTTGCATCCAGCTCCGTGCTCTCTCCAACAACTTTCGTTAGAAATGCAATCAGAGCGGCCCCAGCCGCCGCAGCTCTCCTGCTGGGGCTCCGATATTAATGCCACCTGAGAGCACAGATTGCA
>VZTU01000350.1:28241-64589 GCA_013400835.1 Zapornia atra | reverse complement strand
GGGAGGTGGGGGGGGGGGGAAAGAAAAAAAAAAATTAATCAAGTGTACTGTTTGTCCATTTCATTTCCATGGAACAGTTGCATAACCACATGTTCGGAGCATGTTTTATTCACTGCTCACCTTCTGGAATGCACTAATACTTTAATACACCACTAATATAGAACAGAACGGATAATTCACCCATTTCTCTGTTGTTAAAATAAGTGAGGCTGTATTAATGGATGGGGTAAATTAATTGCAGAAAAAAATATATTAATTAAAACCCAGCCTTAGGACAGAGCTCAGTGTACCACCTCTGCAAATGTCTCGGACCAATTCGTACAGCTGTGTATGAAGAATCTGATTTCCTATGTAGTATTTTATCTTTAATAAGAGACATCAGCTGAATGAAGCAGCTACCTGGCAGCCAGGAAGACAAAGGGATCATACTTAAATTGATGGTTCCTATCTAATTTATACATGTTAATTTAGTAGTGAGGAAGCAGTTCAAATGACCTGTCCACTTAAACCTGCCACTGCTGTTGGAAAATTGAGGGAAAACTGACTTAAAGCAGAGTCAGAGCAATTCGGTTCCAGTGAAAAAGATCTGCTCCACTGATAGATGCCGGTTTATCCTGTTGTCACCATGTTGTGACTACAGGGACAGCCAGGTTGGTGGCCACCCATCCTTTTCTCAAGATTCACAGCTCAGAAGAGACTAGCCCCATACCCACAGCCAGCAGCGAGGGCAGGGGGGATCCCCAGCATGAGCCTGCTCCTGCACTACACCGCCTCTCCTCCATGTGGGATGTCTCACCACGGCCACACGCCAGCATCCCACCTCCAGCTCCTAAACAAGTAGAAGGAGCTCTGTGAGATGTGCTACCCCTAGCAAGCCAGGAGGAAGATGGAAACTGTGAAACCCTGGGTTCCCAATCTACAAGAACAACACAGCATTTCTGCTAGAGACAGCCAAAAACCTTCAACGGTTCTTTAAGCATTCCCCTCCTGCAAAGCCTCCCATACCAGCCTCCCTCCTCCCCTGCACAGGAACCTCCCCATCCCCATCGGCAGGTCCAGGTACACACTGCTAACCCTCTGCAGAGCAGCTGTGCCTCTGCTGAGGAAAAACAATGCTGAGACCGGTCAAAGTGAGCTTAACAATTTCAGAAAATTTACTTCTGCAGAGATTAACAAAGGGAGGTTTCGAAATCTGCACTGCTGAGTATGAACTTTCAGCTTTTTCCAGCTTGGCTGGATATAACTGGTTTGGTTTTACATGTTTCAGTGAATTAATGAGTTAGGTTGTTAATGCAAAACATTCATTCTGCACAGTGCCAAGGTCCCCAGTTAGAAGATTAATTTTTGTGACCTTTTGCAAACCTTGCCTAGAAACAACAACCAGAAAACCCACCAGGCAGCATCACTGGCACTGCTGGGCACAGCCACGCCGGTCCCACCGCCCAGGCACAGGGACCACGGCACAGCCGTCCTTCTCTGCCCCCAGTTCAACCAAGTCCTGGGTGCCCAACGCTCACGTGCTGGGGACAAGACTACACGGGGACACGTAGGATGGGCACCTGCTCTGCTGTGGGCTCTGGTGTTTGCTGCAGCTCTGCTGAAGTGTGAATGTTCAGTTAAAAAAAATAATTAAAAAATTAAACAGCAAAATAGAAGTAAAATAACAGTTTTCTCAAGGCTTTTGGTGCCTGCTAGGCAGGCAGACACACTCCCCAGGTCAGAGACAAAACTGATGTTTCTGTCTCATATGAAGCCAAGCACAATATTGGCCCTTTAAATACCAGCGGTTTGTTTTTATGCTGAAGCTCTGCAGGCCCCAGCTGACAGCATGATATGGGGGGGGTGAGAGAAGAGGTGGAGGGGAAATCAAAGGAGGAAAAAAAAAAAGGTTTTTATCTGTCCCTTCATGCTCTACCTCCAGCCAGGCCCAGAAGATGCACGTCTATCTCTGGGAAGTCCACAGATGACTTCCCCACTCCCCACCAGTAATTAGTAAGTAAAAGCCAGTAAATAAAAGACTGTGGCCAGCACCAACAAGTGCTCTCTGCAGCACCCAGATCCAAGAGCTGATCCACCTTCCCTCTCCCACCACCAAGCATTTGAGGGCAAAATCCCACCGTGTTTTGCAGCAGGGGTCCCCCCACCACACACAGCAGACCCCCAGCATTCCCTGGTCAGCACTGGGTGCCAGCTCAGTAGCCTGGGACTGGACATGTTCACCTGGGTGCTGGGGAGGGGAGGAGGAACAGGTCTATGCAGCAGCAAGCACAGCCGTACGTGGGGCACAGCCACACGGCCACCTCTCTTGCCAGCCCTGGCAGTCCCAGGACTCTTCCTCTTTGACTGGGCACTGACAGTTGTTCTGTGACTGGAGTCCATCCACGAGTAGGAGTTTCATGAGTTAATTAATTTATTGCCATAATGTGCCCACTGTGGGCTGGCAGGAGAGAGAAGGCTGGAGACCCCTGCACCTTCCAGACCAAGGTGAGGAGGGGCAAAGGCTTGTTCCTCAGCCAGACACTGACTCAAATGAGCTCTCACCTGCGTTTCATTGCAACAGACTTGGAATCACAGGCTTTGGTTACAGGCAAAGCATTGTGAAGCATGGGCAGAGGGCATACTGCAGTACCACACAGACCCTGCCAGAACAGGGCAGCTACTGCTACTCCAGGAGCACACTACGGGGATGGACACATTTCGGCAACGACCTCTCCAGGCTACAACCCAGCAGTTCACTATAGACAGACCAAGTGGACAGCCCACCTCCCCAGAGCAAATCCCAGCTTCCCCGGCGTGGATGGGACCTCTCTTAGCTGTGCCAGCACGGCTGCATAACCAAAGAACCAAGACTTGGCAGGGCCAAGCTCCTCTGTTCCAGGTCTGCGGCTGTGCATCCTGGCTAGCTGGGGTCCAGCACTGTCCCTGGGTCCCTATGCAAAGCCTGCAGCTGGTGGGGAAGTCATGGGACGGGACGGTCTCCAGCAGCCTAAAACCACCAGCAACCGAGCACCAGCCCAGCTCCCAGCCTGCAGTGTGCATCCCTCCCTTTGCCTGTGGAAGGCAAATCAGGCTGTCACTTCTCTGCCACCAGGAGCCTGGCCCATGACCCAGACCACGGGGTGACATACTTAACTCTTTTGGGGTTTAACCCCGTATAGGCCTGAGTTCTCACAAGCAGTTAATGAGATTTTTCCCCTCCGAAGCAGATCGCACTAACACTACAGGCACTCAAACCCCAGGTGCCTTCAACAAGAACAAGGAAAGCAACCAGCAAGAACGTAAATGCAACCCAAGAGAAGCCACGTGGGCAAGAAAAGCCTCTTCATGTCTTATTATTTTGCACTGCACAAATGTACAAACGCACGCACAAATTTCGGCAGTTCCGAGCATCAAGCAGCATCACATAGTCAACATTTGTACTAAGGAACAATTTCTCTTTATGTGGACTGGTCAGGGGGCTTTGGAGCTTAAGCCTGGCTTTGAAAACGCATGTACAGTCTAAAGGCAGTGGAAGCCGGTTGACCGAACAATCGTATTCATTCTCCGCTACTTGGCAGGCCTAGAGTAGAAAAGCGTCTTTTCCATTTAGGCTCGTTAAACGGAGCTATTCATTAAAATTTTGCCCTTCCACAAACTGCCGTGCTTCTCTGTTTGAAACCTGCCTTCAAGAGAAGTCCCCACAACACCCCTTGTTACCCTGCTTCACGTTGTCGCCCCTTTCCGAGCTGTGTTTCGGGGTCGCTCCCTTGCTTCCAAAACAGCAGCAACTGGCCTTTGCTGTCGTTACCTGGGCAGAGGCTGGCTGGCTGCCTTAGCACTCAGGGACCGATGGGAATTGTCTCCACTTTCTATTCAGATGAGCACAAAACGGAGCGAGATGGAAGGCTAGAAAGGGGCGGCTGAAACAGAACGCGATTAGAGTATAAAAATAGGTCACTGGGATAATATAACCTTTAGACTATTGGCAGTGTGCCCCCCTTAGAGACCAGCCTGCGTGCTGTATTTCAGGAGAATGTCAGGAATAAAAAAACCACCCCGCAACACACATCAAAACAAAGCCACCGATCATCCCTCGGAGCTTTGCGTGCTTCTGTTTGAACATCACTTACATTAATTCACTCACTCCTTTTCCTCTGCCCTCATCCATTTGATCAAGCACAAAATAAATGTTATGCAATCATAACGTTAATGTCTTCCAAAAAAAATAATAATCTCTTTTGGCACAGAGGCTTCATTACAGATTTGCTCCAAGTTACACTACCTTAGCTGGGTTCACAGTCCCAGCATCCCAGGGACCCACCTCCATAGCTTCAATCCTCACATTTTGTCCATGTTGCAAAATATTCCTGGCATTCCCCCAAAGGAAAAGGTCCAGCAGACTGATAATCGTCAGAGCCAGCTCTGAGGTTAACGCTACCAGCAGAGGACACCAGATAGCATTAGCTTCAAGAAGTCCCTCAGCTCCTCTGTATCTGGGTGTCCCATCACCTCGCACTCAGCTGGTGAATACCAGTGGGCTGGTTTGTGTGGTATGAGAACATCAGCTGTGGTTATATATCACAGGAGCTCTGATTGTAGCCCCTTGTGCTGGCTCTAGGAGGTTTTCTTTTTGCTTGCATTATCAGAGGGATCTGGTAGCGACTGCTGCTTGATCACTGACTCTGTAAATGGCTGCACATGGGCCTGTGATAGTCTACTGCGCCATGTTGTTCAGACTTGCAACACGCCTTGTTGCTACGCTTATGACTTAGAATCATAGAATGCGGAAGGTTGGAAGGGACCTTTAAAGGCCATTTAGTCCAACCCCCCTGCAGTGAGCAGGGACATCTTCACTAGATCATGTCCCTCAGAGCCCCATCAAGCCTGAACTTGAGTATCTCCAGGATGGGACCTACACTGCCTCTCTGGGCAACCTGGTCCAGTGATCCACCACCCTCACATTGAAGAGCTTTTTCCTAATATCCAACCTAAATCTCCCCTTTTCTAGCTTAAAACCATCGCCCCTTGTCCTATTGCTACATGCCCTTGTGAACAGTTCTTCCCCAGTTATCCTACAGGCACCTTTCAGGTACTGGAAGGCCGCCATAACATCCTGCCGGGGCCTTCTCTTCTCCAGGCTGAACAAGCCCAACTCTCTCAGCCTGTCCTCATAGGAGAGGTGCTCCAGGCCTTGGATCATTTTTGTGGCCTCCTCTGGACACGCTCCAACACACTTCGTGACTTAGCATCAAGCATCACCATTTAGGTAGGGCAAGACCAGCTTTGGCAGAGGCAGCCCTTTGACATGCATGTGAGAAGGGGCAGGTTACACCAAAAATACACTTCTTTGTGCTTTTATCATCTGCAACTGCTGAACTGGCTCCAAGCAAAAACACCTCACAACCCCCCAAAAACCCTCAGTAAGTATCAGGGAGCTTGGAGTCAAGACTTCCAGTGCCCAAAGCAAAATGAGAACCAGAGTTGGATCTTGGTGCATGTTAAATCTGACAAGTCTTTTACCTCAGCAGTAAACACTGGGCCAGGCAGGTGAGGAGTTCACACCGATGGCAGAGCGCACGATGCACAGAAGCCCACCATGCTCTCAGTGCAGCCCTCCCTGTCCCAGGGTGACTCATTTTAGGGGAAGCCTCCGAGCCTGTGTTTCTGAAGCATTTCTACTCATAACCCCGCTTCCACCTTTACACATCCACCTCTATTTGGGAGCCATCACCCCAAATTTGGGAAGCACAGCTCTAGATACCAGCACAACGCTTACTGTTAAAAGGAAACCAGCGTCAGCTCTTATATGAGCACCAAAACGATCCCACTGCAGAACCACCAACCCAAAAACCTACTCAAGGGTCACAGGGTTTTCTCCCAGAGCGTCCAAGTCCCTCAGGCAGCAAAGAAATGCCGAAGCCAGGATGATCACCAGTTACCACACGGCCATGCAAAGGACAGACCCGCAGCAATTCCAGGGAAACAGAGTGTCCAGAGCTTTAAAACAAGATGTGGGTGGGAAGGACTAAACTGAGCTACTAAACAGTACCAGAGAGCAAGCGTGGGGCGCTGGAGCCCATCTGCAGCACAGACTGAAGACTATTACAGTGCTGCAACCCCTTCCCAGCTGAGCATTTTTTGGATTACTTCATCCCCCGTGCCCTTTTGCAATATGCTAGCTCCAAACGCTGCATTACGTTCTGGCTCGGCATCAGCTCCCATTCCCCCACTTCCAGTTGCTAGAACCAAAAAGACAACTACAAAATACTTGGGCTGAAAGCATTGAAACAGGGGTTTGGCAGGGTGGGATCGTGGGTTGGGGTGGGTTTTCTTCTCTCCCCCATGGATCCCGCTGCAGAGTGGTCCTTTCAGCCCTTGAGCAGCGATGGCTTTCGCAGCTTACCGAGTTCGCCGGTTTATGGCAATGTTTTTCTGCTCACTGAACTGGCTCATTCTTTGAGCAGAACAAACTGTTCCACGTTGAGGCAGGAGTTGGCTGTGTTTTAACAAAGGATTTTTCCCTTCTGACAGTGTTTTGCAAAAGACCCAAAAAAAGGAGTTTGGAGCCAAGTTACAAAAGGTCAGGAGAGGCGAGTCAAGCACTGGGTGTAGTTCCTGTATGTCACGGCCAGTCAAGGAAATGGGTGGGGAGAAGAGGAATGGCATGTGGAGCTGCAATAACATATATAGAGCGATACTAATGAGGAACGGGCTTTCAAGTGGGGATGGCAAGTATCCTGGCACTGTAATTTTTGCTTTACAAGAGCTGGCTTATTAGGGAGGCTAAGGCCTCTGCAATCGTTTACCCACGTGAAGCGTGCGTTTGAGAGAGTTCAAGTAGCACTAGTAGCAAGAGAAAGGCAGTCTCCTTCGCTTCCCCTCCCCAAGCTGATTTCAAGCAGCCACCGTGCTCTCACCTCTCATCAGCTGAGTGACTATTCAAAAGGCTTCTGCTAAGTGAACGCCAATCAGTCACCAGCACAGTGCTGGGGGAAAGAAACACTGGGCTGAGAGATTTAGTACCTTGTTCTGGCCCCCACCCTGCTCTAGCACCCCAGCCATTTTAAGAGGGGGTACAGTACTCCCACAGAGGTTTGCTGGGCACCAAGGCTGCTCCACCTGCTCCTTGCTCTGCCACGTGGCAAGACATGATGGCTTGAGCAGAGCTGCTGCACGGAGGATGAGGACCCACTAGCGAGTGGGTGGGGGAGGACCCCAGCTGGCACTGTGCTCCCAGCAGCACAGCCCTCCTCCCTAAGGAGCTGACAACAGACCTGCCCTCTCCTAGAGCCTGGGACCACAAAGGCTTTCAGCATCAGATGGACAGGTTTCTCATGCAGCAACAGCAGCAGCAGCCGGCAGGACCAGGGTCTTTCTGTGCTATATGAGAAAGACAAACCAAGACGGCCAACTCTGGCCTCATAGATGTTGGAAGGACAGGAGCCAAAGGGATCTGCAACAGTTGACAGTATGTCATGCCTGATACTCAAGGTTTTCCAGGCCTCGGAGGATCCCTGAATAGAAGGAAACCACCCATCACTGGACCACAGCCACTTTTGTGGCTGGAAGGGGCAGATGTTCAACTCCATGCAACAATACACCACAACAGTGGAGCCTGTAAGCAACGAATGCTGCATCCACTTAAAACTGAAGAGGGAAATTAGGGACACTATCTAATTTTTGATGCTTATGGTGCACATACCTACTCTGCGAGAGTGGCACAGGGGTATCTTCCACTGCCTTGCACTGACACCACTTTAGCCTAAAGCACTGCACCAAAGAACTTCAGGAGCATACAGTCAGACTGGAAAGGGTCCGGCTCCTTCAACCAGAAGCCTGTTTTCCAAAGAAGTCTGGCACCTTTTTAGTATCTCCATGACAGACTTCCAGAAGTCCCCACCTCCCAATGGTTCCTGCTGGCGCAGAGCAGGGCAGATTGCTAAGAAAGCTCAGCAAACCCTTTGCTGAGATATACCTGATGGGAAGCCGAACGTCAGAAGCCTTCCCAACATTAGGTGCTCTACCACTCCACTGCAGTGGGTCCTCATCCACTGACCCCCAAGAGCTCACAGGGGACAAGCTTCTCACTTTCTCTGAAATACTTTTATTTTAGGATGGATAGGAAAAGAAAAATGGGACTGGGATTTCATTGAAGATTTCCATGGGCATGAGCCCGGAGTCTGAGTCGTGCACCTGCCAGCCAAACACAATCCCTGTCATTTGCCTTTCTGTTTGAAAACTATTTATTCAAAACCATTTGTCATGCCGCCCTGGACAGCATGCAGTGATACAGAACAAAGTTCAAGGGTTATCTGTGATATGAACCATGCTTGTCAGGACTCTCTCCAGCTGTTTAATGACACTTGGAATGGACTGTCCTTACTGGAGAGTCAATTATTTTTTAGTCAAAAACTTGCCATTCTCTGTAGGTCAGCTGTGAGCTGAAAGCATCCCAGTTATTTACTGCTGGAAGCTAAAGGAATTTCCTTACTCTCAGAAGACAGACATTTAAAATTAGTTTCAAGTACAGTTGTGATAAACAAATCATGTTGTTCTCCTCTCCCTCCACTGGTTTTTATGCTTGCTCGCTTTTTAAACAATGCCTGCTGGTCCAACCAGCCTTTGCCTTAGCTGCCCCCTGCAACTCATTTAAAAATTCATTCACAAGGATGCAGGGGAACTACAGACATCTTCTGAGAAAAATCAGCCAAGCCAGGGCCCGCTTTCAGAGCTCTCCTTTTGCACTGGGCTACCCTGGAAGCTCAATATTTGAACACCATTTAAAAAAAAACCAAACCAAACCAAACCCACCACGGATTGGGCTTTTTGGGGAGTTGGGTCATTACCTTCTACATGGGACACGGGCTCAGGACTTCAGCTCTCTGCTCTTGGACAGCCTGTGGAGGCTCATGCTGGCTGGAAGACCATCTCACCAGCCTGCTCCACCTACCCTGCTCAACAACAGCGGAATGGAAACAGCTTTCAGCATGCTGGTAAGGAAGGAAAGAGGTCTTTTAAAGTGGTATCACAGCCCAAGGAAAGGGCTTTGGCTTTTGGAGTGAGTCTCCTGCAAGCCTTTATTCAAAATATTGATGCACTCAATTTGTGGATACAAGGAGATTCGTTTAAAAAATTCAGGCACACTGGGAGAATTGCTTCCTTGCCATGCGCTAGCGTGTCTACCGATGAACTGCCAGCAATTACTAAGCCTCCACTCTGTATTCAAAGCTCTATACAATGGAGTTGATTATTTTTAAGCCTTTCAAACATCAGTGTAGTGAACTTAAGAGCACCATTTGCAAGATTAAGATACGAACACCACCATATTATTCAATTTAGCTCCAACACTGAACACTTATTTCTGCAGAGAGTCACAGCTAATACTACATTTCCAGCTGCCAACAGAGACAAATACTTACAGCCTTAAGTCACCCTGCAACATGGTCTTGTAAACCAAGTTTAGGGAATAAGAACAAGGGAGTTACTATCACTATGCAAATGCTGCCCAAATACTGCCACGCCATACTGAACCTATCTTCGGGTCTTGGCCACAGGCTTCAAAAATACCCCCATGGATATTACAACCCAAGGAAATCCCTGCATTCTATGCATGCAGTCATATGAAGCTACCAGTACATCTCCAACTGCTGTATTAGAGGAGTTTTCTAAATATTTTATATGTCCATACAAGTGTGGAGAGGCTTGCTGCCAGCTCCTCGCCTGCTTAGGAGGAGAGTGGCAGCTCTGGGTTTTGGCAGCGATGTGCCAACCCCACGGGCTCCAGCCACATGTGTTTGGGTCTTGTTCCCGTGTTCTCTGCATGGTAGAAACATTAGTCCCATCCCCACAAGTGGGTGCCAGCTCACCTTGAAAGAATGACACCATTTGCTTTTCCAAAGAGCTCTGCGCAGCCCCTCTGCAGAATCAAGGCCACTGCTGAGCTGCATCGCTGGCTCAGCTCCCCTGTGTCCTATTCTGGGGTTTTCTGTAGGTACCATAGAAACATATAACAACTCAAACTGGGAGGGACTGCTGGAGGACATCTCCACTCCCAGCAAAGAGTTTCCATCAATTCTTCACCAGGCAGGCCAAGCTGCCTATCAGCATCAAGCTCCTGTTTCCTATGAACTTGTGCTGCAGGGATACAGAACAGCTTTCTGGCCACTTGTGCCACTTCCAGAGACGGCTAAGTAACAGTAGTTCTTTCAAAAATCCAGGTGAATCTCTCAAAGAAAAGAAAGAACAAAAAAACCCCACAACAAACCATAAAGGTAGACAGGTCCCAGGACTTTTAGGCTGTTCCTGTGACAACAGCAAATCGAGTTTACTAATAGCTGCTTTA
Source organism: Zapornia atra (assembly GCA_013400835.1). Lineage (NCBI taxonomy): Eukaryota > Metazoa > Chordata > Aves > Gruiformes > Rallidae > Zapornia > Zapornia atra. The sequence continues at coordinate 54,268 of VZTU01000350.1, read as the reverse complement.
TTTGCCCAGATCAGGCAAGCAGACAGGTAACAAAGGGGAGCAATGGCAGGAAAAAGAATTTGTGCCTGGTTTCTGTCATTATGCTGCTCAGAGGAGAGCCAGCTACTGCATGTTGCCTTCTTGAAACCATCCCACCCTTCACAAACCATTGTGTGAGTGAGACTGGACCGGGTATGGGACTAGCAGGATGGGCACAACATTCTTCCACAGGAATAACTGAGGAATTAAGTGAAGTAAGAGTCCATTAAAAATTATAAATCAGTTTGCCTGTTTGAAGGCTCTCGTTTCAGGAGAGCTGATTTAACTTGAAGCCTTCAGGGAGAAGCTGTCTTTTAGGAATGTAAAATTTCCATGCCCTTCAAACTGAACGTGGAAGATTTCTCATTGCAAAGTGTACCACAGACAACAGAAGGATTCCTGATTTACACCACTAAATGCATCACAGCCTATGCCATAACCTCAGAGAAAGGGAAATCAAGACCTTCCTCTCCCTTTTCAGAAAGAAACGCAGGTCAGTCTCATTACACCAGCCTGAAGCATTCATCATCATTAGGGTGAGTGGCACGGTATACATTATTAACTCTGTTTAACCTAACCAAGAAAACCACAGGATAAACTAAGCCACGGGAGGAGCCAGCGCAGGGGATGACAATGTCAAACACCCATCGTGCTGTGTCAGCAGGCAGCCTGGGAATGGGGATGAGTGGCTGGCTCGGGGCGGGGAACGGCACGACAGAGCCTTTCGCTTCCAGAGCAGCAGTGCACATCACAGCCACGTTAGCAGAACGTGGCCCTACAGGCACCTGCTTTCTTCCTCGGGCTGGGAGAGAGCAGACTCGGAAGCATCTTGGTTATACTGCACACCCAAATGACAGTGTGTCACGCTGGATAAAGCTCAGGACAGCAGGAACTCCCTCCCTACACAAACCCATAATCACCTGCTGACAAAAGATTAAGCGATGAGATGTCTTCAGTGCCAGAGGAGCAAGGGGAAGGAGTGTTCACAGTCTGCAGGGCTCGTCCCCAGTGTAGTCAGAAGCAGACAAGGTAGTGTCGCAGTGAAACCACCCCAAGGGAAATGCTCTTAAGATCAGTCACAGAAATCTTCACCTCAAGCTGCTTATCCAAACGGCCAGGATCAGGCAGAGAGCCGGGCCAGAGGGTTCGTGAAGCAAACTCTCCCCAGATTAATGCTGTAAAACTGTACGTACCTTCCAGTGTCAGCAGAGAGTGTGGTTTGCAGCCTGTCCAAAACACTGAAGAGCTATTCTGCCAGTCTCTTCGAGGTGGTTCTAAGACCATCTGCTTTCACAGCAAAAGGACTCAGCAATTGCTAGCGACGGCACCCAAAATTCAGAGCCAGCTGCTCCTATCCGTACCCTTCAACCTCTCCCCCCTTCTAAAATCAGGCACAAGTCTCATCACCACCTGGCAAGTGCTGTTGAGTGGTGAAAAGCTGCTAGCAAAGAAGATACCCTCACCTTTTAGGTTACACAAGTTGCCATCTTGGGCAGGGTCCCATGGGACTGCAGCTCCCCACCGGCCAAGCCTGGCTCATAGAAGGATATTAAAATTACAGCAAGCAACACACCACTTGCCATCCTCCAGAGCATACGGGTGTTCTGAAACCATTCCCAGGGATCACCTACAGAAGGACATTGCTGGTAGTCATCTCCCTTGTTGCCTGGCATCTTCTGCTCATCCCCCTCTTCCTCTGCCAGCTGTTATTTCCATGGTATTTTAGATTCTTCCCAAAGGACCCTTTCCAAGCCTCTCCCCAGAGTATCTCAGTTTAGGATCCTGAAGGGGACAACTCTGCAGGCTTTCAGAAGCCACACATACGTGTGAACTTACACACACACACACACCAGTCCACAGCTCACCCTCCCCAATGCACGAAGTAGTCTGAATGATTGAGAGACACACAACTTGGGGGAAGGTCTACAGCTTTAAGTGTGCACTGTCCCAGCGTGAGGATCACTCAAACCACGCAAGAGGAAAAGAAGACAGGATAAAGTGCCTGAAGATACCCTATCCCTACACTGACAACATGATTTCTTCCCTTTTACCAGGCCAGCTGTTCACAGCACAGTTCTACTGGAGGAGGGTTCCAGACTGCACGCAATGTCCAAGGTAACAGCTGGCCCACCAACCCGAAGTCGGAGGTTTACAACCTAGAAGCAACCTGCCTGCTGCCCAGTCTTGCAGCATCCCACCCAGTACATCCTTAAATAACACAAGATACCTCAAAGAGGAAGGGGTTTGGGGTTCTGGTTTTTGGGAAGTGCAGAACAGAGATGAAGGAAAATCCATCCCTCTCTATTTGAGAGGGATGGATTTTCCCAATGGCTGGGTCATGCTTCTTGCACAGGTGAGAACAACTCATGCGACAAATATTCACACCAAAGATGAGAGAGCTGACCCACGTTACATTCAGGTGCTAAGTTGCTTTGATGTGCTTCTCAACAGCCTGCACAAGTCATTGTACCCAACTGGATAACCAGAGGGAGATACAGGTATTGGTATGGTGTTGTTATTTCTGGAGAGTCAGATACTCCCCAGGAGCATTTTTACCCACTCACAAACACCACGAGGCCAGATTTTCTGCCATGTCTCAAAGACACTCCTTCCCATCGGCTCAGCCACAGCATCCCACACACTGGCTGGAGCTCCAGCGCTGCTGGAGGTGCTGACACAGGTCTCAGGCCAGCCACTCACCAGATCATCCGGCTCTAGCAGAAGGAAGAGGGCCTTCATGCCGTCAGGACCAAAGAGGAGCAGCATTGCTCCTCTGCAGCGTCAAGCAGTGGCTGAAACATGGTGACCCTCCACTGGAAAGGGGGAAAACGAAGTGGGGAGGGATGAAACAATCTGCCCAAGGTATGGCCACACACTGCAGCGGGAAGCACCTTCATGTGCCAGCATCTTTACCCACAAAGCCATCACCTCTCCCCAGCATCCACCCAGATCTGAAGGAGAAAGGCAGCACAGGAACAAACACAGAATATATTCAAGGAAAACTCCACGCCAAGGCCAAAGGAGCACCAGAAACCTGCTCTACCCAAACTGGACATCAATTTAAAGCTAAAGGAAGAACTGAAAGGGACGCTAAGGCTTCTCAGCTCAAAAAGCAACCACCTTGCTACGGCATGGCTGCAGTTATGCAGGGAGCTGCGGGATCTCACCAAGCAAGAGCTCTGGGCACCTACAAAACTCTTTAAACAGAGCATCCCCCTTCTGTTCTCCCCAGGAGAAGAGGAGAAGGGCCCATAAGATGGTCACCCCAGACTCTTTGCACACTGGCTGTGGAAGAGGCACAGACTGCCTTCCCACTGCCACTGTGCCGGCTGGAAGGGAAACGCTGTCCCTGGCGTGTCACAGAAGGGAAATGAGGCACAGAGCAATTTTAAATAACTTGCCCAAGGTCACAGGAAGCTTACAGCAAAGCAAGTAATTGAACCCAGGACTTGTGAGTCCCCAGTCTAGTTATTTGATAGCAGAGTTCATTCCTTTAATGGGTCACCTTTAGGCAGAAGCCCTCCCAGTCTGCACAGGAAAGCACTGCCGAGAGATTACACTGAATTACATCCACAGAAAATTATTACAAGTTTCCTTCCCAGCCCAACGGGTTCCAAGGGTTGTTTTGCAAACAGGCTGAAACTCGTGGTGTGTTGGGTGTGCTGGAACAGGCACCTCCCCAGCGCTGCACCACCACAGCGCTCGCACGGCTCAGACGGGGCAGGGAGATAAGGAGCTGTGTTTCCTCCAGAGATCATCCTCCTGTTCCCAAGCGTGGCCTCCGCTGGGTAAGAGCTTACCAGTTCCCTGAGCTTCACCTTGGATTTGCATCTTCAGTCATAAATACCTCTGGATGAAACAAAACATGGCCACTTTAGCACTGAGACCGACATCAAGAAGTCTTTCCCTTCACAGGAGGCATCTCCTTGAACTTGGTGTGTGCCACCACTTTGTGCTGCTCCAGTAACAACTGTACTGTATCCATGCTTTCACAGCCCATGGGCGTGGTTCTCTGCCTCCTAAAGAAAATCTGCTATAGCATCTCCTGGCATACCCCTGTCCAGTCACAGAAACTAGGAACGGCCTTTGCTGGAGCCTTCCCTACCCTCAGGGTGCCTTGAGGCATCTCCATGGCATCCAAGCTGACTGCTCCTGTGAGGCTGTGGTGCTGGGCTGGCTGCCTAGCAGTACCACACCCCCACCATACCCCTCTCCCTTCCTGGGGGGCATCTCACCTCACTCACAGAGCCCAGAGGAACAGCAGAGCCCAGGCTGCCGTGTTGCCCCGATCCCCGCACCGGGAGAAGCCCACACATGTGCAACCAGGACCAGCAAAACCCAAATCCTTCCGGTAAACAGATGCAATTTTTAATACAACAGCCAATCAAACCGCATCTGTGGGTATCTACAGCGCTCAGATAATCCTCAGTTGATGACAGATGGTGAAAGTGTTGGGCAACAGGTTTGGAAAGGGCCATGCAGGGTGGAATTCGCCTTTCACGCAATGAGATGGGGGCTGCATGGGGGGAGTCAAACAGTTAGTGTGGGTCTAGCCAAAGGGTTTATGCAGCGTTTAAGCATCCAGTGGCTCCATCTTTCTTTGTACAAGCAATTTAATTTGTCAAACTGATGTTGTGTACGTGTCCTGAGCAGATAGGTCAATACAAGTAAGAGTAGGAAGGGAGGGATGAGGGGAAGGGATGCAAGGGCATCAGGAAAACGGGGTCTGAGCTGCCAGTTGGGAAGACGTTACAGGTGTGTGTACTGACTGGGGAGGTATGAAAATGAAAGCAGAGATGGACCACGGGACCGATCCCAGAACAGCTTCACCGCTGCACGCTCAGGGCTACATCCAGCTGCTTGGGAATGACAAGCATTACTCGGTGACCCCCAACCATCACCTTCCTAAGGAGCACCAAACCCCATCAGTTCAGCAGGAAGAGAGAAGATAAACAAAAAAAAGAAAGAACTTTGCCTCTGTTAAGACTCTGTTACAGACAAACGCTCCCCAAATTAAAGGGATAAAGGACAATCCTCTTTTGCAATTCTCTCCTTTGCTGCAGATTTGAGGTGAACATTTGCTCTCAGGAAAAGTTTCTCTCTCAGGGTGGGGAGAGCAGATAGAACTTTTCCCTGTCTCTTCTTTACTAGCAGAGCAGAAGCAGCTGTCAGGTGGAGATGATCACAACCATACAGAGGGCTAACCCTGGCCCAACACATTTTGCTTTAAGGCTGCTCACCTTACAGACCTTGCTGTCACTCTGCAACACCAGACCATAAACCCCAGCAAGCAGAACATTCAATGCAGGAGCTGGGAGCAGAGGTTTCATTGCAGAGCCCCAGTTTTGTGAAAGCACCACAAGCTTTTCATGCTGTGGGCCTGGTACAGCCACGCTGTCTGACTGGGATGAATCCCCCAGCCCTCTGCCACAACCAGCTCAGCAGAAACATCTCCAGGAGATTATTAGCAACAAGACCAAACTAGCAGCCATGGGCCCACAGATCCATGGGCCCTAAACACAGGGCTGAACAGGCATGATATCAACTATGTCAAAAATTTGCTGGCTTTGAAATCCTACTCCTGTTTATTTGGGTTACAGGAGTACCCAGAGGCCTCAGCCAAGCCAACATCTGCCCTGCAAAGCTCGGGCTGGAGAAGTGCATTTGCACATGTAATGGCCACCTCCATGTAGAGCTCCCAGCCCTGGCCAGTCACAAAAAGCTCACAGTTTTACAGCAGAAATAAGTAACAGCCAGGTTTTGAAGAGAGCAGGGGCAGCAGGTTGGACAGGCTGCAGGACTGATCCTGCACAGTGCTGGGAACCAAGCCACCAGCCGGACACCACGGACACTGGTGTCCCTGGGGCTTTTCTGAGGATCCCATGGCAGAGCTAAGCTCTGCCTTTGAGCAGCCAAAACACTGTGCACAGAGCAGGACCATGCTCTGCAAACCCCTGCAAGGATTTAGAGAAGGTTGTTAACCTAAACAAACAGGTCTAAGATTGATTCAGAGGAAGGATGAAATCAAGAGGTAAAAATAACATTTCCAACACACCAGTGACATACTGAGCCCTTAATCCAAGGGACTATTTACAGGCCAAGAGCATTCCTCACTGCTCTTACCTTCATCTGGAAGATCCAAGCCAACACCAGCTTTGGAGGAGCCTGTCCGCAGGCAACAGGCAGCCCAGGGAACAGCCCAACCCAGGAACTGGGATTTGCAGGAGGGGAGGGGAAGGTAAGTTAAATAATTGGAGAACTAAGCACAGCTCGCTAGGATTTTGCCTCACAATCCAGGGGATGAAAGTTGAAAACTCAAAACATTTCCTCTCCAAATGTATTAAATTCCCATTTTCCTATTCCAAAGTCCTTCCACTTGCTTCAGCATCCAGATATGTGCTTCCCAAACACCCTGCTAGGAATAGGGTGTTGTAAGCAAAAGTTTTACAGAAGAGGAAGATTAAGGCACAGCATATTTTTCCCATTACTTCAATACATCCTGCAAGCTCGGTACAGAAAGAGTCTATTTAAAAATCCAGGGTGGGGAAGAATTAGCTCACCAAAACCATAAACAGATTTGCTTTGCACTTTCAGTCCAAGAGAAAAACAAGACAGACTATGTGCATATTGATGCAGACAATAGCACAATCCCTTTAAAAACAAATGAATCGGGAGGGAGAGGACACCAGGGGAGGGTGGGAGGGAAAGGAGGAGACAAAGGGGCCAAGGCCTAGAGCAGAGATGCCGAGTTTGGTTCCTAAAGCTCCCGAGCAGACACTGGGAAGCCTCCATGCACCAGTGCAGGACAGCAAGGACACAGGGAGGGTGACACATGTTGCTGCAAACGCCACGACCCATCTCTGGGTGCAAACCCTTGAGTAACAACGACATTATTTTCTGTAGATGTAACACAAAGGAAGCCTTCTCACTTACCCAGTGTCCTCCCACACAAAGCATCCACATCCCTGATTACTACCTCGCAGTGGCAACTACCAAGGGATATAGCATTTAATTCCCTTCTCCCTACTCTCCCTCCTGACTCCATTTACCAAGAGAACGTGAAGCTGCAAAAGCCTTACCCGCCTCACCCCACCGAATTCTCCACCTCAGACAGCCCAGAGAGCAGCAACACCCGCTATGTTTGCAGGACTGCTGCCATAAGGTATTTGAGGACCCACCTAGTATGCGATTAATTGAGGCCACTTCAAGGAGGACAGCTCTCAGGGGGTGCAGGTGGATCCCAGCACATCGCGTGCTGCGGCAGGGTCTGTTAGTTTATTCCTACCAGCTTAACAGGATGGATTTAGCCTGCAGAGCTGGAAGTTTGTCAGGAAAGCTACAGCAAACAGCATCAGTCCTGCTGTCATACTCCCAATGCTGATTATTTAATGAAGTCTAGAACTAAGCAATCTCCGGACATAAGCTGGGTAGAAATCACTTCAGGGTTTGAAAATCCCCATTTCCATGGGTACACAGTCATTTATCACACAGCCATGGACTGGGTGAATGAATTTCCCACCAGTCTGGTCACTAATGCTCCACCATTGAGCTTCGTTTCTTACAAATAAAATGGCTTTGCTCTGGTATGAAACCCAATTTCTTCTTCAACAATCTGAAATGGTGCAATGGAAAACTAGAGTGTTATTTCAAAGCACACTTCTTCCATCCACAGAAGCCAAAGGGAAAATCCATCGCTCCTTTGACCCCTCATCCCCACCATGGCCCAGATGAACATTAAATTATATGGATTCTTAGGGATGGAGAAAAAAATAAACCACCAATCTAACACAAGGAGAGAGGAGCACCAGCCTGGAGAAGAGCACAAATGCCCAGGACATCTGAACTCCATCCTGTCCAAAGTACAATGTTCAGGAGCAAAAAATACCCAATACATTTCCTCCTTCTCAGGTACACATGGGGAGCACAACCCACAACCCACACCAAGCACGGAGCACAGCAGGGCTCAGAGGTTAACGGAGCCACACGTCGCACGGCCACTGATGTCAGCCATTGGGCTACAAGAGCTGTCCCAGGAGAATCCTACAATAGGCTGAAACACGCCACATTGCTCATGCCCAGTCCGAATTGCACACAGAGCCCGGGGTGGCCACGGTGACATACCTGCACGAGGGGCCACGTCCTCAGCCTGTCCTTCTCCGGTTCCTCCTCCGCGCTCGTGCGCATCTTTAAAGTGCCTGTGGTGGCTTCAGCTGCGCCGCGATTCAGGGCTGGAAGAGAAGGGGTTACACCCAAAATTACCACTGCAGCTCCGAAGGAGAAGGCAACCTTGGTTAGTACAGGCTGAAAGTAAAAACAAGGCCCTCATCAGTTTCAGGTGTCTCCCAGCTCATGCTATCCTCCCCGCTGTGCTCCCAGAGCATCCCAAAGCACGCGCCTTTGATTGTCTTTTTTCCCCCACTCAATTAGCAAAGACATTATTTATCAGAAGTTAATCAAGTTCACGGAATTAATCGCCAAGCACTCAACCGCGCTGGCTCACAACCCAGGAAAAGCAAAAACCTCCCAGCTGCGACGTGCCAGAGACCAGGGACGCTGCTCCCAGGGCTCAGCCACTACTCACAGGCTCAGTTCGTTAACAGGACTGGAAGCCTCAATGGCTGAGAACATATTTAAAGGAGGAATCACAGCACCCCGCCTGACACCGCTGCAGCCTGCGGCTATATATAACCCGCAGCTTTGCTTGTAGCTGTAGGCTTTCTCTCTCCTCTCCATTTCCCTCTGCTGCAGTCCAGTCCCCATTCCTTCAGCCCCAGAGAAGCAGCAGGCTGATGTATTTCATAATTTCTAAACTTAACCGTCTGAAGGGATAACCAGCCAAGTGGATTTCTGGGATTAAGTTCAGACTGGGGTGGGGAAGGGGGGGAGAAACCGGTGTACTGAAAAACAAAGAGTCATCCTGGAAAAAGGTGAGCCAGAACTCATAATAAGGATGAGAAATAGGAAACTTATGTTGTGATTCCAGAGAAAAGGAAAATTTATACTCATTTGCTGGTCCTGCCAGAGCACGGGCAGTGACAGGTTCTCCTCCCCCAGCAACACGTCCCCAGTGTCCCTCTGCTCCAGCCAGCACCTGTGCTCCGGTCCCCTAACGTCCCCAGCCAAAGCCCCGATGATCTCAGGTTGGATCTGGCTGACCACAGACTTTGCACACAACCAGTGAGTTTCTCTGATTAAAATAAATAAGTAAATAAGGGGCACGGAGAGATTTCACCAAATAACTAGCACAGAGGCTTTACAGCTTAGGAAGGTGCTTCCATCCAAAATTCTGCAGGCAAGAAGCTTCCAGTCCGACTATAACTGTGCCAACCAAACCCCAGCAGGAGTTAAGAGAAAAAAGGGGAAAAAACATATAGCAAAGGAATTGGACAAGTGTTGGGGGACGTACAAAGGTCCTTGCTGCAAGGCCACTGGGACAAAGCTTCCCCCAGACCCATGGTGATGGTCGCCATATGTTATTTCCTATATATTATTTCCTAGTTATTATTTTATTTTCCTTGATTTAATTGACAGGAAACACAAAGTGAGCACAAAGCCAGGGGAAAATTCAGCCCCGAGTCTGGCAAATCCCAAGAATTCAAAGAACAAGAAAAAATGCTTTAAATGCCTGCTGGATGCCACAGCTTTTTCGGTTTTCCTTGCTCTTCCTTTTTTTCCCCTCTCCCCTAAACTGAAGGGAAAGGCTTATTCTGAACCAACTGGGTTTCAACACACTTGGAAAGATCCCAGTGTCAAACGCCGGGACCTTGACATAGCAGGTGACAACCTTTTCTATGCCAGAAAAAGTTTAACATACAATAAGAAACAAATATTAGACTGCTGATGGAGTGGGTTTTTATTCCAGTAATTTGTGTAAATGTCCTGTAATGACTTGCACAACACTACTGTCTACCAACCACAGTGATAACAGCACAGCCACTGCCATACCTCCTTCCATGACATTACCTCTCTCTTTACTCCCCGAGCTCTCCCCGCTATGGTAGGCTTAATATTATTCACACACTTCTTTAGGGATTCAGCATATGCCTAAGACTTTAACAAACACGACTTTGTGATCCTTGGAGTACCTAAATTAAGAGTGACCTTGATTGCAGCAGTGTGAGCAGCTTCGTGCTTCCTGAAATTAAATGTGGTTTAAATAGAAACTTAAACTGCAGGCAGAGAAAAAACTGAGTTTCCTAAAACCTTGCTCTAAAATATTGAGCAAAACCCCTGGAATTTGGCACCATGAGTTGCTGTTCTCCTAAGCCACTCCTCCTTCAATTGCCTGAAGCTGATGCTTCAAGTCAAACGGATACAAGAGAGCTGGGGTTGAGGTTTCCTCTGAGCAGCACGTAGGCAACAAAGACCACCACGGAATGAATTTTTTCCTAGCTTCTTCCAGATATTAAATCCCAGCATCCAAGAGCTACAATACGCTCGGGTCCTCCCACCCCCAGGACTTCCGCTGTCTGCCAGAGCCCCTGGCTGTCATCATTTACACCACACTGCCCTTCTTTTCACAGAATCACAGAATCGTAGGGGTTGGAAGGGACCTCGAGAGCTCATGGGGTCCAACCCCCCTGCCAAAGCAGCTCCCCAGCTCATATTGCACAGAGCGGCGTCCAGACGAGACTTGAATCTCTCCAGAGGAGGAGACTCCACCACCTCCCTGGGCAGCCTGTCCCAGGGCTCTGTCTTTTGGAGTCTTAGGGTTTCTTCAGCCTGGACTGAGCAGCTCAAAACCTGCAAACAGTTCAGGAACACGGAATATATTCGCCAAGTATCAGACTTGACATACGCAGTGTCTCTACATTTAGAAATCAAAACCACTGCAAAGCCTCAAGAAGAGAGATGTTTCTGTTTTCCTTTCACCTGGCAGCCTCATCTCAGCTTTTTTAATCATTTTATTCTTTTAAACAGCTGTCAGCTCTCTTCTTGCTCCCTTTCACTTTGGTTTTCTTTTCTGACACAGCCAGGAAGGGAAGAAGGCTCTCCCAGAACAAAGCTCCCTTGCAGGCCAAAGCCCTGTTCAACCAGATACACTAACAGACCAGGCAGCCCTGGGCTCCGCTCTCGGCACTCTGTCCTGCCAGAGGTCAGGCTGCAGAGGAGCAAAATTATATGGGAAAAGACAAAAGGAATTCCCCTGCCTGCCAGTCCCCAAAGGGAATGCTCAGGGGATGCTCTGGGGGATGTCTCACCTTTCCTTGCAGTTCCAGGACTGGGTAACAGCTCAGACACACACACGCTTTGCAAGACAGTGGCTTTGGCAGAGGTGGACACCTTCCCACGGTGGCCATGTGAACCTTCCTGTGGTTCATGGGACCTTCTGCTCCAAAAGCCAAGCATACAGCAAGGTTTCTTCACCAAGCTGCTCCACCTCCCAGCCCCCACAACGAAACAAGCCTCGTTCAACACTTCTTTTGGTTCCCATCGATGAGCATCACAGCCCTGTTTACAGCATTACGATTGAGCAGCTCACACAGATGGCCCTGAAGTTGATTACAGGTGGTTGTTATACCCAGTGAGGAGCGAAAAGCTGACTTGTACCTCAAGACCTGAGTTGCTTTATGTGGTTATGAAATAAAAAAAAGGTGATGCACAGTGATGGAGAGTTATGGCCTGAGAGTCTGCACCTCATCTGCAACTCACCAGCACAGAGCTGACCCTGCTCCCGTCTGTAAAACAGTTATACAAAAGTTGATACAACAGGTAAGGTGGTGTCAGATTGGCATCTTTGATCAGACTCTTGGAGGAAAGAGCATGAAGAGGACACAGCAGAACACATTCCTGACCTGAAAAAGATGCATGTGGAGCATCCTCAGCCACGTAGGACCTCCTTAGACAGCTTCAGCGCTGACCACCTGGCCATGCAGGCTCTGCTGTGGTGGGAGACAATGACACTGCCTTAAAAAGGTTCCCATTCCCCAGGTGCAATTGAAGGCCTGGCAAGTCATCATTTCAGATCCCTAAAGTGGCTGTTTCTCCTTCTCCTGTATTTACACAGCACTGGGAGCTCATCTGTACCGACAGTCCTTCAAAACTGCTCTGCTAAAGACTCACACCTCCACCCTTTCTCTTCCAGCTGAAGTGAACCAGTGCCCTGGAAAGGCTGTATCAAGAGAGGCAAATCATACAATTTAATATCCAGAATGTTCAATTTTAGAATCAAAGAGCATAAAATATTTCTAGCCAACATCTGCTTTTGAGGAGAGGCACACAAACTTACATTATCTTTAGTGACTTCAATCATTTTAAGTGCCTGAAAATTTAAGCCCCAGAACATCACTTGTCCTCTCTTGCTTATTTTAGCCCGAAAACCATCCTTTCTAGCCTCACCACTCCTGTCAGTGCTGTGGAAGCATGGGAAGGCTTCAAGACACTTCCTGCTTGCAGAATAAACTGCACCTTTGTCGTGCATAAATGACCATCAGGAAACATCAGAAAGCTATTCCCCAGCCATTTCCATCTTCCAACAACTGATGCTCCACAAGCTCTTCAGACCACCAAATCCAGTTGTTAGGTTTAAGAAAAGTGTTTTCCAATACTTAATCTGAACCTTTTTCTCTACAGTTTTAGGACTCTGACCTCTCATCCCACCAATGTGAGCACAGAAAGCAAACACCACCTTCCCTATAGACACCCAAGGATACATTTCCTCCCTCCCTCTTGTTTGGCTGTAGGTAAGACAACTCGGATTTATTCAGAGCAGGGGTCTCTAGACCTCCGGTCAACCAAATTACAACCCTCTGGACTTCCTCCAGCCAACCTCCTCTCTCCAGAGCCAGACAAGGACATCTTCCCCCATCATTCTGCCACTACACACCCATCCACTCTGGGATGGTTATTTTTTTTAAGGAGAGGTGAGTTTTATGCCCCAACTCCAAGAATTCACAAGCAGGGAGAGACCTGGTCCAACTCACATCTACCTTAGTCATGTTTTCCCATTGCAAAGGGAAGGAATTACAGGATTATTCCCGTTAAGCTGAAAAATCCTATTGAAGAGTTTTAAAAAAAATTAAATCCTATTCAGGTCAGACTCAAGACAAGGCGTGTACACAGCATCAAGTGCTAAAATTCAGCCAACGATAGTCAGCTTCTTGCTCAAAGGGAAGGAAAACACAAGCAGATTCCTGCTCCTCTCACTTCCATTCACTGCCCCGAGGATGCTCTGAGAGCCACAGGGGACATAGATACCTGAATTCTACTGTCCAGTATTTGGGAGCAGAAATCCTCCCTTTGTTACATGTTTTATACAAGGTCTGATCACCCATGTTGTTCTCTAGCATGGCTGAAACAGAAGAGCACCAGTTTCCCTTCTGCCCAAAATCTCAGCCCTGCGGCACCCCCAGGACATGGGAAGCTGCTGCTCTGGTCCCACACTGCCTGGGGGGTTTGGGATCGTAAGCTCCAGCCTGGAGTGAGGATATTCTGGGATGGGGAATTCAGTCAGTCCCCTGGGATCCGCTTTCCATGCTGAATAACGTATCCAACTAGTCAACACACTCAATAACGAATCTGAAGAGTTCCTCTGCTTCCAGGCTCTTCCAGCTGCAGGGAATGGTCCCATTCACCGTTTGTGGGAGCAAGGGAACAACTCAAGCAAAAATAAGTGGTTTTTTTAAATAATAATAAAAAAATAAATTCCCTTTGACCAAGAAATCCCCCTGAGCCCTCTGGGACACGCAGCACTACTGTTATCTCAGGTATACAGAAGCCCAGGGAGCCAGCAGTGACAGTACTATAATAAACCAATTATTAATCGGAGGGACCCCATCACTCTCAGCTTCTGCACACAGCTTGGCTAGAGGCAAAGGATCCTATGGGATATTTTTGGTGTGTGGACCTTGCATATTCCACAGTCAACAAAGAAAAACCCACACTGACAGTTTTTACACTGCCCACGGTATCTTATTAAGGTGATTTGTCATTTAAACTGTCAGCTTGAAATCTAATAATTTCTATAAAATATTATGTATTAGAGTCACAGGCTGTGACCACTGCCAAATTCCCAGGTCAATTTTTATGGGATTATAATCATATCCCTCCTAATGTTTTATTCTCTTGCTTCTTTGCCAGAGATGGGAAAGGCACTAAACAGCTACTTAAAAACAGTGCATGACGATCCCAATCCAAACTGACAGTGGAGCAAAGTGCCACGCTCCCCCTCCTTGGGAGGGGACTCTCAGCAAGAGCATCCTTAGATGTTGGTCATAATGCAGTAGCCAAAAAATGCTTTCACATACCCATGTAGCTTTGGCACAGGTTTTACCATGAAAAATCCTTTCTTTTTTTCCTAAAGGGAAATGCATTTTCAATTGAGGGGGAAACACATGGCAGGAGAAGCTTTGTGTTTCTGCCATTGGAAATGCCTGGGTCTTGCAGAGACCAGGAACAGCTCAGCTCACCAGTGGACACAATGGGAAGGTCAGTGGAACCCCATGATCCCCTCCCCAAGCCCATGCACCCTCCCCTCCATTCACTGCTCAGAAACCCTTCAGCCTTGTCTCCTCCTGATGCTCTCCTCCTGCTTGAGGTGGAACAGATGAACAGACACATCTTGGGTCTTCCCGTGTTGCTTTCCCTGCTGCAAAGGATGCAGGTCCTGTCCTGGCTCCAGCAGGGACCTGGCTGGGGCTCAGCTGGGGGACACTTCCACAAAACAAGCATTTTGGCTTTCCTAGGCACAATCTAAATGTCTTCCCTGTCTATTCCCACCCCTCCACACCCCTCCCCAAATGCCTGGAGCACAACAGTGCATGTTTGTACCCAGAGGACAAACAAAATTGTCTAGAAAAGGAAGGAAAAACTCACTTGCCCAAATTAAGGGGCAAATTTTACAACATAAACTGAAGAAAAATGTTGGGTTTGTTCCCCCCCTTTCCTGCAAAGCAGTTTTTGGGTTATTTTTTCTCAGGACAGTGTGCCTTTATAAAAACATTCTTCTGAAAGCACTTCTCCCCTGAAGCTCCCCCTCCACCAGCTACTGTTACAAATCTGTGATAAAAGAGTATTCAGCAGGGTTTGGCACACAAATACCACCCAAACTGGCACTGCCAAAGCCTCGACGCTTCATCACGAGCTCCCAAATATTTGGAGAAAGAAAAGATGCTCTTGCTGGGAGCATGGGATAGCAGAAGCTTCAGGTCCTGGGGTTGTCAGAACCTCAGTTTTCATGGGGTGTGGGGGGAGGGAAAGAAAAAGGGTGTCTTTCCATGCAATTCTGGAGAAAAACTCCCAAGCAGGAGCAGAGTGTGATTCAGGGTTTCAAGGACTCATGGCCAATCAGAACCTTTGTTGGACCATCACTTGATTTGATCCAGCTTCAAGACTTTGCATCGTCTCACTGGTGACATCTGAATATTTTGGAGGGCAACCATGCTGTGAGGTTTGGCCATGGAAGCATCACCAGAACAAATAGAGGGGTCTGTGGCCATCCCTGGTGCCACCACGCTCTCCAGCCAGCGTGGGAGCAGAGCCATGGAGGTCTCATGTGGCTGGACATAGGGACTTTGGAGTTCAGCTGAACATGGACACTTTGCTTGCCTAGACAGGGTACATGTCCATGATCCAACCACTTAATCCTGCTAAAAAAACCCAGCAGGAGGTCTTGCTCTGGTCTCCCTCACCCCCACATCTCCCTGTCCTCATGCCTGCGGTCACTCCTTAGCTGTCCCTTAGTGTGTGCCAGACTTCTCCAAGAGCTTCTGCTCCAGCAGAAACCACCCACTGTTATCCCTAACCACCAGAGCAAGTACCTTACCAACCTCTCATTTAAGTTTGCAAGAGAAATGGAAATGAGACACACACACACACACACAGAGCATGGCTCAGGCCCATTGGAGCCTGGGGGATGCTCAGGTCCTGATGGAGGAGGACAAGCCCCAGCAGCAAGGGGTGAGACCACAACACAAGTGTGCAACACTTACAGGGTGTCTTTGCAGGGACAGAGGCACGCACACCCAACGGCAAGCACAACTCTTCTGTCCTGCAGCTCTTCTGTTCCATGCCAGAAACAAACCACAGCCAAACCGGACCCAGCATCCATGATGCAAGGGAAAAGAAACATCTCAGCAATGAATAGATCTCAGCAGGAATCTCCCAGGAATCTCCCAGGAGATGGTATTAAAACGTAGGGGGAAGAAATAAATAAACTGAGGAGAAAAGAAGGAACTTGCCAATATCGGCCATGCCAACTTCTAAAACCATAAGTCAAGTCCCAAAGCCCACGGCACCAGCTCCCAGTCTGGGATACTGGGAAATAACCAGGCTAATACGGGGTGGGGTGAGAAGAGGGCATCTCCTATCACAAGAATTACCATTCTCCATCTTTTCTCTGTAACCACAAAGCTCCTGAGGTCTCTTTTTCCTCCTTAAAAATCCAAGATTCCCCCTGAAGTCCCTGGTTCTGAGCACTGGGCTTCAATCCAAGTGTCAGATGTCAGGAGATAGCACTGGGCTGGAGGAGCTGGCCACCAGCCAAACCCTTTTCCAACCAGCTCTGTCAAGGTCCGGATTCAGGAACCCACACCAATGCATTCAGGAGGTATTTCCCAAAAATGTAAAGTTTAAGCCCCAAACCATATCACGTGGCAGCAAGCACAGCTCTACAACACCCTATAAATACACCGCTACGTACCACGCTCGCCAGGTCCAGCTCTAAATCTGGTTCACCCGTCAGTCGCAGAAAATATAAACATTCTCCCTGGTTTTCAGTGCAATATTCCCAGGTCAATCCAGAGAACCTATGGAGTCACTAAGCTATAATTAGAGGTTTATAATAAAAGGTGTTTGGGATGCCTGTCAGTGCTGAAGGAGACTCTGTATTTAAGGTGCCTGTAACACACGTAGCAGCAGCGGGCTGGCTGGGGTGGGGTTTTTTTTTTGGTTTTCATTAAAAAGGAAAAAAAGCCAACTTGTTTACTCACCTCAAGTGACTTTTCTTGGTCTCTGCTTTGCTGGAGCATTTTCAGCCTCTAACTTGATTAGTGGCATTTTAAAAAAGGCAAAGAGAAAAAGCCATCAGTGAGGTGGTTTAAAGGATAGAGTTTTATCCGTAGCTTGGAGTGGGATTACCAGCTAAACCTCACCTTTCACCCCCCAAAAAATAGAAAAGAATGAAATTAATCGGCTGCAGGACACACAGATTCACTCGCTCCCTATTGTAGGATTGTTGACATTAGCTTTTATTTTTAGAAAAACATGAAGTGTGGAGGGGAAATGAAACAATGCAATACTTCTCTGAGCCCAGCTCCAACGTTAGGAAAATGTGCAAAGAAAATAGTGTAGCGATCTGCTTGCATACCTTCCCACAGAGCGCTGGGCTTGAGTTTATAAAACAATAAATATCCCTTCAGAGCACTTGGACTGGCCTCACTTTTTTTTATTATGAAGTTTTAAATTTTTTTAAAAGTAATATCTCACAGCATCACTGTACCCCGAGCCTTTGGGAGGGAAAGGACCAGAACACCACACTCCAGGGATGCTCACCAGGACCTGGTGTCCCTCCTGGCTGTCACACCACTTTGGGCAGCTCTTGCTCCCCGCACCAAAATCAAGGGGGGGCCACACTGGATCACCAGCTTCATGCTAGAACGAGCCTCTCCTATCCCCAGCACTTCCAATTATCCTCATCCTGCAAACACCTTCCTGGGAAGGTTGCTCCAAACACACCAGAATTTATTTCTCTCCTTTGCAGCACAGCTTGGTTTGCTCCTACCCAATGCTTGTAGGGCTGGGGTTTCAGCAGACCATTCCCTGGATTTCCAAATAAAGTATTTTTAGTGCACAAGCACCGAGCTGTATCACAGCTCAGCAAACACTGCTAAAATTAAATTTAAACTGGGAGGAAAAAGCATCTCTAAAAGGATGCTCTCACACAACACCTGGTAACAGCATCACCGGCGCTTTGCTGTTGGACACTAAGGCCTGAGGTGGGGTGGCCACACCAGGAGATAACCAGGTCTGCTCCACGAGGGGGGAAAAAGACACATCATGAGGACATAAAACCATCTCTGCTGATACCTAATATGAATGCAGACGTGCAGTGACACGAGCTGCCAGGTCGAGCTCTGTGGAGGTGACCTTTCCTGGGGCTGTCCGGACGTGACACCACTGAGGTATCAAGGCAGAGAGAGGATTTCTCCAGCCACCCACCTTTGGGGCAGAACTGGCCAAAACAAGCAGCGGAGGGAGGCAGGACAGAGAGCAGCCCCAGATCCCTGTGGTAACAGGCTGCCCAGCTCTCAGATGCTCTGAAATTGCCCCCTCCCAAATGCTGATTTCCACCCATCCCTTCAAAGCCCAACAGCAAAATATTCAGGAGCTGGATGGATACACAGTAAATACAGTAATGAATTCCACTATTAACAGGCTCCCATGGACTGATCTTTGCATCCTGCAGCAAAGCACCACTGCAAGGGAACGTTTTCTGCCTCCAGCAGACTATTTACTGTCACACACCTACATGAAAATACGGATATTTGACTTACAACTTCTATTCTCCCCTCCCCAATAAAAAAGCAACTAAAATTGAGCTTCTCAGTTCCCAACTTTGCAAATCTTTGTATCTGCAATTCAGTTCCATGAACATCCCCCATCTCTTTTGTATGATCCCGTGGAGAACAGCTACAATGCACATACCATTTTTCACTACATTGAGCCTGAGGAAAATTTAAGACTTCCTCTCCTCCCCATCTTCTTTTATTATTTTTTAACAGGAGATGTGATTATTGAAATTAATTCAGGGAATAGTCAGCCTTCACCAGTCAGCTCAGCAGTTTGGGTTTTCTTCATCTCCTGGTTACGGGCTAATTATTGTACTGGTGGGATTAGTTCCCATTCACATTTGGAATTTACAGCACAGTAGGGAATTGATTAAATTAGAAGAAAAAGAAAATTTAAAAAATAAATAAAATCAATGACATTTTCTCCATTTTTTTAAATCTTTTTTTTAAAATGTTCCTCTGTGCCTCATGCCTATGAGGACCTGACAGACCCAACCCCAGCAGACTGGATGTACACAGCAGCATTCTGAGGTGTTAAAAGCAGAATGGCAACGACACCTCTGCAGTAGATACTTCGGGAAGGCAAAACGAGCCTTCCACGTTCATCTCTGCTGCTCGCAGCATCCTCTGCTGCCTCACCCTTTTCCAGGGAGCCAACATTTGTAATTCAGCAGGAAAACATCCCCTCTTGTGGGAGATAAGCCCTCCTGAATTAAGGCAGAGTGGGATCAGGGCTTGCTGTGATCCTGATGTGCAAGAGGAGGATGCCAGCAAAGCTGGGAGAGCGAGGAGAAGCAAACAGGGCTTGGGGAAAGGCTGAGTGCAGGTGGACGTGGCATTGACTGCTCAGAGAGAGGTTTTACACAATCACCCTCCAACACACCAGCTCCAAGGGTGCCACCTCCAAAGCACCTTCGTCTCTAGTGATTTTCTAAGCACGGCTGTGATCGCCAGGACCAAATCTCCAACCTCTGGAACTGATGCTGACACGTGGCTCAGCACCATCAGCCCAGGCTGGGCGAGCAGGACACCACCACACCAGACATCAGCTGCGGAGGGGAAGAAAAGCTGAAAGCAAAGGACCTGCAAACCTGCCGTGGTTGCATCATCACCCTCTGCCTCCATCTTCCCTGTCTGTAAAGCAGGAGGAAAATGCCAGGCGCTGGAGCAGGGAGCACAGGCTGCTCTTTAAAACATCCACTGTGCTTCACAGCACACCCAGGGCCGGGGGAGCAGGGCCTAACGGGTGGGTTGTGCTCTAACGGGTGGGTTATGCTCTTAACAAAACACTCACACTCATCTGCTTTGCTCTGAGTCCAGACTACAAGTCTGGAGGGGGCTTGTGCCCAGATTTTTGGGTCTGAATTAGCTCTGCCCCTAGAAAGCAGAGACGCTCCCCTCATCTTCAACATTTCCCAACACAGAAACGATTCCCAGCAAGGAAAGAAAGAGCAGGACACGTTTCAGAAGAGGAGTTTGCTTTCACACCCTGCTTAGCAAGCCGAAGCGTAACGCAGACAGGCTGGCATCCTCCTGCACGCGCCTCAGGATGACTTGTCTCTTAACTTGTCTCTTAACAGCCACCCCACAACTAGCAACACACAAGAGCCAGTTAGCCTCCATGTGAAGAGCAAACACACCCATCTTGCCAGGGCTGTGAGGAAACACGTCTAGAAGCCCCACTGTTGTCACATCCAACGCATAAAGGTCTCCAGAGCGGCCAAGCACCATGCTCCAGGTGCTGGTCTAGAGGTGACCATCTCTACCAGGTTGGCCAGAGCCTGAAGGTGCGATGCAGGCTGCAGTGCACTGGTTAGCACTGGAGGCTGAAATGGTTCAGGCGGGACCTGGAGCCACCAGGAAGGTCTCCAGTCACCGAAGCCTGCTCTCTGCACAGGCACAAGGAGCTGGCAGCATGGTTGGATCTTTAACCCAAAGACACAAGGCCTCAGCTTGTTAAACATGCTACATATCAAAAAGCACCTCAGACCACCTCATCTCGAATGTCCTCTGACACAAAGTATACTCCAAGTTGTCCTCTGCACTACAGCAAAGACCTTTGCTACTCCTACGCTGAAGAGATCAAGCCTCATTTTGGTCCTCTTAAACAAAAAGCTTTATTTCTTACCATTTTAAGAGCAGGCAAGACATTTCAATCCCTCTTGAAGTCAAAAAGATACCAACAAGTTAATAACAACAGATTATTTGGGAAGGCAGGACAGCAAGCTCCACCTGACAGTAATGCAGTAACTGCACTCTCCACCTGTGGGACAACCCAATCATTGGATTTACTTTTCAGAAGGACCCCATAGAATCATTAAGGTTGGAAAAGACCTCCAAGATCATCTAGTCCAACCATCCCCCTACCACCTATATTACTTCTAAACCATGTCCCTCAGCACTTCACCCACCCTTTCCTTAAACACCCTGGGGGACCCAGCAAACGTCGCAGCTGGGGCTACGGGACAGGAACTCAGAAGAACAAAAAATACCCCCCAGCTTTTGGAGAAGGATATGCCTGGATATAAAGGAAAATGTGTCACAGCTTCTGAGTGACAGCAGTGCAGCTGTGAAGCGAGAGTCTGCAGGAGATGCACAGACTTCCAGGTGGGAAGAGGTACCAACAGGGCTGGGTGCATACATATGTCACTGTACCACCAGATAAAGCACCGAATGTCCTTCAAAAGAAACAAATTACTAACCCTGCAAGTGTTTGTGCAGCACTGGCACGACACCTGAGGGAAATCAATAATTGCCCAACCTGTTTTCATAAAAGAAGTTTTTATAAGTTTCATGAAAACCTCTTTATTTATCAAAGCATGAGAGCAGAGCGTGCACAAGCATCCTGCAGGGACAGCCAGGCTCCGGGTGTGAGGAGCTCCCTTCCCACAGGAGCAAACTGACCCCCCCCCCTTTGTACCTGCAGAACAAAAAGGTCAGCCTGAAAACACCTTCAAGACACTTATTCAGGAGAAGAGGAGTCAAAGGACGCCAACACATTCAGCAGAGAGCTGCCTCGCTGGAAACCCCTTTAAACCAATTCATCAGCCTCTCGCCCCAGTGAAGTTTTAAGCGCTCGCTACTCAAACCAGTCCCACCCAGGCGACTCGTGAGGGGTGCTCTGCTGACCCAAAGCCAGGGCTCATTCCCCACCCTGTTCCTGACGTGGTCCTCTTGAGCATCTCCCCATGAAAAGCAAGAAGCCAGAAGGCTCTTCCCCTGGAGCAGCCAGACAACGCAGCAGGCAGGGAAGTCCCATCGCCCAGCCTGAATTTTCTGAGCATTACTGGGCAGCAGCATTTGGGTGGAGCTATACTGGAAACTTTTGCAACCTTCACATCATTTTATTTCTTTTTTTCCTTCTCCCCACCCCCAGCAAGTGGTAAAACACACAAGGGCCTGGGCTGGACAGCGAGGGCAGTGCTGGCCTTCAGTAGGAAGGACGAGCGTTACGAGAGCCATCACCTCAACTGAGCAGAGTTCAGAAGGCTCTTTCTCTGGTTTCTCTATTTCTAAAAAGAAAATAGATTATAAAAATAAAGTAGGAGCAAGGAGTGGAGAGTACATGGATAAGAAGGGAGGCCAGCATAAGATTCCATTATCATACATGTAGATAAAGGAGAAGGCACCCTCACACAGTGTCCATCTCTCAAAGGGGAGGGGAAGGAGAAGCCATGAAGTCTTTGCAGTGCACAAGAAAGTCCTCCATGCAGAGACGAGCCATGGCTGTGGCGGCTGCAACTGCCTCTGGTGACAGCCCCACCGCTTCAGCTCTGCTCTTGTGCCACGTGGCATCACCATCTCCTCTAACTCCAGCACGGTCCTCATCCAACCAGGGCTTCTCCAGTGACTTTGCACAAACTTGCTCCATTTGCATTTTAAGCATTGTTATTTAGAACATTTGTCCAGAGGAAAAAACCAAACAAAGAAGGGGAGAAGTACAAGATTATTTTTTTTTCTCTTTTTAATTAGAAACATCACCCCTCTCCTACTCAACAAAGCAGAAAAGCCATCACAGCTGCAAGAGGGAGAGATGCTACAGACCTTCACTGCAGAGACCTGCTATCAAGCACCAGCACATGGCATCTTCTCCCAGTTAGCCTCCATCACAGGACTAGACTCCTTCCACCTAGAACTGGTGCCCGAGTTATAGACATAACCGCCCTGGGCACCTGCTTAATCCTGCTCTCTGTATTAATGCAGGGAGAGGCACCTCTGGGAGCAACTCCGTGCAGGGCAAATCATCCTCAGGATGATGGAAGTGGGGTGGACCCGGACCTGGTTCTGGGCTCCCTCTCTCCCAAGAAAACCCCCCTTATCTCATGCCAGCTCCCTGCAAGAACCAGGGTGACAGTAACTTACATGAATATCCAGCAAACCAAGGACCTATTTGTGGGATGAATCTCCCTGGTGCTTCTCAACATGCAAATCAGGTGGAAAAGACGGGGGGNGGGAAATAAACAAATAAATACCAGGAGATGGGGAGCAGGGGACCCACGGCAGCAGAGCGAGCAGCAATGAGCCACCCCCCTGGGTTTGCTTGCACAAGCTGGGGTGGGGGCTGAGTAGGATGGTGCTGTGGTGGGAGATGTCTGCTCCCATCTTCTGCCTTTTGTTTGCACAGATTTCCACAGACCCTCAGTTATTTGTTTTCGCTCCCAGCGGTTTTCTGGGGGAGCTAACGCCCTGCCTGCATCGGGCAGGGAGCAGGCAGCCAGGTCCCTGGAGGGAATGAAGATGAGTGGGTCTTCCAGGGCCCAGCACTGTGCAGGATGCAGCCCCGCATTTGGAAACAGTGAGCAAAGCACCTATCCAACAGCCTCACATGGGGCAGTGGGCGTCTTGTGCCCTGTAACCTGGAGAAGGCTCCTGGGGGAACAAGCTGAGGCTGTGCCCTGTAATGATGCTGTGGACCCGTCCCCATGCACAAACAGGGGAAGGTTGGACAAGGGACGGGTGCAGACCCACATTCCAGGGTTGGACTGTAAACCCAAGTTGTAGATAATTCCAGGAGCTACGAGACAAGCGGCTTTTACATAGTAACACCATAGTAACCGAGGCGGATGATAAAGCTTGTATACACAAGGGCACCACGTTTTCAGAGGGGAGCTAGGGGGGGGTCTAACCAGAAGGAAAACCTTCACATGGAGCAAGGAGACATGCCTGTATGAAGGAGAACTCAAGCCATGCTGCTGTTGAAACCTCCCCACACTGACAGTGCAGATGGCTCTTCCTACCAGCCCTGCTCACCTGCTCCAGCATCCATCCCTGCATCTCCCCTACCAAGGCCAGCGGCCCCCATGGAGCTGGGTTTGCTCAGCTTTGCAACAAGAATTTTCTTGACAGAGATGTGCTCCACAAGTGACTTCAGGGCTTCGAGTTACTTTGGCTTTCTTACAGCAGCAAGAATTGCAGAGCCTGTCAGAAGAACCAATGCAAACCCCAACCTGTCTATAATACAATTAACACAACTCCAGATTAGGTTGTATCTGAAGCAAAACACAACCCTACAGCCTCCTCTTTCCCACCCCTGAAGGTGGGTCAGGGCTCCAAAACCACGCAGGCATTTGTGCTCTGGGAGTTACTGGGCTGAACTGAGAGGAAACAATAAACAGACTGGAACAGTCTGCTCCCACTTCTCACTACGCATCCCGAGCTGTAAAATGCATCAAGGTCACCGACCCAACCTAGTTAATACAAGTTATCGTTAATTTGCTGCTTTTGTCTGCAGTAAATAAAATGCTTCTCATCTTCCAGGTTGTTGGTTTGGTTTGGGGTTTTTTTAATTCCTCCTCATCTCTTAAAGAGAAATTAGTTTAGAAGAAGCTGTTCCAGATAATGAGGTATACTTCTGGCTTCCTATCCGTAGAGAATCGTTCCTCAGGACACCACGATCCTCAGCTGGGGACTGCAGCTGAAGTAGGTGGCTGGGGAGAAGAGCAGCAAAACCTCCCTCCCGTGCCGGGTGGAGGGGAAAGCCCTCAGCCAGGCAGAGCCCGCTTCCTTACCGGCCCACAGATGGGAGCACACAGCACAAGAGGGGCTGCTACAGGGTTTTATTATCCACGCACATCTCTTGGCCTGAGACGCATTGCCTACATCACCCACCACCCCCTCAAAGTTTTCCATCTCACCGACCAGATTAGAAGAGGACCCCTCAGAAAAACCTTGCTGCTTGAATTCTGAGGGCACAGACTAAGCACACCCGAAACAGGGGGCAGAGTTTAAAGCCCCAAGCACGAGCTGCGTGGCCACCCCTCAGACCCACCAGCCCTCCAAGCAAACGCGATGCCCGAGGGGATCCACACCCCACTAACGAAACGTCCCTACCCTCCAAACCCACCGCCTGGAGCAGAGGCCTCGGTCCACTGGCACCCAGCCATGGGCCCGGCTGCTGCTGCAGGAGCCCCAGTCAGGGGCTGGCATAGCCCAGGCAGGACTTTACCCCGCAGCCCGAGGGCGTGTGGTTAAACCAGCCCCAGGCAGGCAAGGAAAGCGCCCACGGGAAACCGGGTCGCAGCGATCCGGGGTTCAGTCCCAGCTCCGCCACAGATCTCCTACACAGCCTCGGGCACGTCACTTAGCAGCACTCCTACCTGTGCGAGGAGGGAGACGCCAGCTGCTCATATCCCGGTTCATCCCAAGGCTGGGCACGTTAAACCCGGCATCGCTGCCACAGCGACAAAAATCCCACCCGTTCCCAACACTGCCAAAGCTCAGCTGCGACACGAGTGGGGTCAGCTGCCCCGCAGTCCCCGGAGCCAGCGGGCGGCAAAGGCTGAAAACATCCCCCTCTTCTTCCTCCAAAGCTCCAGACTGAGGGAAAACACCCAACCCAGACCCCCCGAGGGAGAGGCAGCCGGGTGCCGAGCAGCCCCACGCAGCCGGGCGCTCACGCAGAGCTCCCACAGCGGCCGGGCGGCAGGTTTTTAATTGAATTTATTTTCATTTGCATTTTAATCGCCGCCGAACCCACCGCAGCAAAGGGCAGCGCAGCCCCCCGGCTCCCCGGCGGCAGGGCCGGGCGGACCGGGGCGGCGGCGACGGGGCGAGAGAGGGACACGCGTGTCCCGACCCCCGGGTGGGCTCCCGGTAAGGGGAGGGGGTCGTGGGAGCGGCACGGCCCCGCCCGCCCGGTCCCCCGCACCTGCCCGGGGTCTCCGGTCGCCGGGGGCAGGTCCCGGGGGACGGGAAGGAGCGGACGCGGGCGGGACCGCGGCGGCGAGGCGAGAGGAAGGGCGCGGAACTCCCCCCGCTCCCCACCCCACACTCCCCGNNNNCACACACCGGCATTAGCCGAGCTCCATCGCCGGGCGGGGACGGGGTGGTGACGTCACCGGAGCCGGACCGGGGCGGTGCGCGCGCTTGCGCGCGGGGTGCCGGGCGTCGGGCGGCTGTACCGGTACCGGGGAGGGGGGCGGTGCGAAGGCCGCGCCGGGCAGCGGGTGGCCGTACCGGCTGCACGCGTAACGAGCATGGGGGTGCCGTCCCGACTGGGCGCGG
>VZTU01000350.1:0-28118 GCA_013400835.1 Zapornia atra | reverse complement strand
CATGGAGGGGGGAGATGGTGTAGCGGCTGCACTGGCGCCGTGCACCGGGAAGACGGGTCTGGGGACGTGCTCTGTGGGGGCGGTGAGCGGCTGCACCGGACGCCGGTACCGGCTGCGTGCCCTGGACGCACGGGGCGGAGCGGGGAGCGCCAGCACCGGTAGCTCGCACCGCGGCGTGCGGTGTGTACCTGTACTGGGGCTGTGAGCGGTGCGGGAGGGCGAGCACGAGTGCCCACAGACACGGGGGAGGATGACGCGGCCGTGCCGTGGGCACCGAGGGCAGCGGGTGCCCCGTGCAGCCGCGTCAGCCTCTCGGTGCCCCGGTTCCGTCTCTCGCCGCAGCCGGCTCGGAGCGAGTGGCTGCTGCCGGCTTCAGGAGCTGACCCGGCCGAGCGGAGCCTGGCTGGGGCTGGGGGGGGCGTGTGTGCCGCGCCGGGCTTACGCGTGGGGCAGTGAGAGGGGCGGTGGGTCAGCCCAATGACGCCCGGGCTCGTCGGTCCGTGAGCACGGCCGGTGCTACCGAGAAAAACCCGCCTGCCCGTGTGCTGCTCCGCACCTTGTGCCGGTGCCCGGCGGAGCCTGGCATGGGCGGTTCGGTGGCTGGAAGCACCCTGCCCCCTCCCGCTCCCGGCCTTTTGAGTTTGTTCCACCCGGTGCGGGCTGGGGGCTCGGGGGTCCGGCTGCAGGGTGAGCGGCTCCGGGCATCGCTGCCCTCCCAGGGCTGGGGAAGTGCTCTTGGGGTGGGCAGACCGACCCGCTGCACCCCACGGGCTCAGGGAGGTCAGGGATGGAGCAGAACTCCGGCTGGTTTTTTAAATAAAGCGCGGCTTGGCCACATCATCTGTCCTGAAATCAGACACCAGCTTCGGACAAAAGATAAAAGATTTTCCAGCTGCTTAAACGTGCACGTCGTCCTGCTTTTCCTGGGCTTGGAGCTCGGTCACACCCTGCTCACGGTTACGTTGATATAAATATGATGTCACCTATCTAAAGCCATTGGCTCTGAAGCAAGGCCCCTGCCTGGGTTGTCAGCAACTGGGACAGAAAAGGCCCTCGATGCATTGCAAGTTCAGGGACTTCATTTTCCAGGACCCTGCAGTGCTCAGGGCTCCCGGCTCTCCTGGTTTTAGAGCATAGCTGGATTTCTCTGTGAGCCCTGGCTCTTGGAGCCGCACAGACTGTGTGGGAAATGTTGTTTTCTGGGTTTTAAGTAAGCTTGAACCCTTGGTGTTTACAGAAGAAATGTGAACTTCTAACAGCTCAGAAACTAGGAGCCAAATCAGCAGAGCATGTTTATAAACCAGAACAAATGGTTTTCAACTAGTCCTGCGGCTGTAATTCAGCTTTTTCAATGCTTGTGATTGGCGACAGAGGATGGCATTTCCTCCTCTTCAGTCAAAACAGCTTTCCCACTAGCTCCATCACATGCCAAGCCAGTCTGACCTGATCTTTTCTGGGGATGAGAAAGAAAAAAGTCCCTAACAGCGCTGTTTTCCTGCTGTATTCCTGGCACTCTGAGCCACTGGACCTTCAGGAATTGCCCCCATCCTTGAGGGAGCAGGACACCTCAGCCTGGGGAATTTCACCCCATCCATCTGTGCTGAGTTGGTGGTTCTGTCTCTCATCCTCTTTGGCTGAATTACCCTTCTCACAAGCCCCTGGAGCGATTTGTTGGTCCAGGGGAGGAAAGAGAAGCCCGGCCAGCCCAGGGGCAGGGAGCTCTGCCAGCCTTCCCCAACGCTGCTCTGCAGTACTGTCACTCCACAACAGCCCTTCCACCCCCCAGCCTCCTCCAGGGAATCCCTGGAGGGAATTGGGGGGGATGTGAGGGTTGCTACTGGAAGCAGTTAGGGAGGACAGCCCCACCAGCAGCTGGGAGCTGCTCCTGGGTGGTGCCTGGTACAGGGCCCATAGACCTGCTGGGCTGATTGACAGCTGTCAGTTCCACATCTGGGTTACCCAGTCCAATAAACTGAATGGTTTTGGCCATCTCTCCCCTAGCATTTGGCGTATGCAGCATCCTGCTCAGCACACAGTGTTTGGGAAAAGGCATCTGCAGCTGTGCCTCAGCCCAGCTGGCTGCTGCCTGGGTTCTGCCAGCACCTCAGGAAACCCCAGTGTAAGGGTGAACTCCAGACACTGGTGGAGGTGGAGGACAGCAGACCCCGGAAGAAGTGGGCCAGGCTAGTGGCTATCAGGAGATCATGTCCCAGAGCAGCAGGACCCAGAGCATCCTTCCAGTGTGGCAAAGGGGGCAGGGGGACACAGCTCTTGGGTTCAGAGGTGGGAAAACAATTTGGATGCTGCAGTAAGCGGCTTGGTGAGGTGGGCTTCCAGCTGTCAAACGGGGCTGCTTGAGCTCAGTGGCTGAAGGATTGCTCCTGTCCCAGCCCCGGCTTCACTTGTCTACAGCAAAGTGGGACCCTTTCAACTCCATCCCCTCCTGTCAGCAGACTGCTGACTCCTCTGCAGCGTCTCTGATGAGCTGAGCTGGGACAGGTCTCAGCTAGCCTGGAGGCAGGAGGGTTGGCTGGCTTCCCAGGTCTCTCTTGCCAATGGATTGTCCATCTTCCCTCCAGACATTTTCCCCCAGACCCATGAAGAAGCAGGCAGCGAGGGCTGGGGGGGATACCCAAGGAGAGGTTGGCTCAAAGGTGGGCTTAAGCAGCTGCAAAAATCTTGAAGAAATAATGTGATGACCAAGGGAGGAGTCAAAGCCCCCATCAACCCCCACCTTGGAGGAAGCCAGAAGATTGGCTGTGGCCTGACCCATCTGCAGCAGCTGTCGAAATACAAAGAGGGGGGAACCAAGCCCATCTTCAACACATCTTGTCCCCTTTCCCACTCTGAGACTAAAGATACAACTTGTTTTTTTCTGGAACTGAGAAAAATTGAGGAGTCTCCCAGGCAGCGAGTGCCTGGGGTGCTCCCAGCTGCCAGGAGGGTAGATGGGAGTTTTTCTGGAGAGGCTCTGGAAGCACTGCGACTGTGGCTACCAGCCCTGCCAGCCATCAGAGGCACGGCACAGCCTGCAGGGCAGCACTGAGGGGCCCACAGCGTGAGGCCTGCAGCGTGAGGCCCACCATCTTGCTAGCCTGTGCAGGACGAAGGCGGCGATCTGAGAGGGGTGGGGAGAGCCAGGGGTGTGGGGTGAGAGCTGCCAGGATGGAGGCGGGTGTGAGCTTTGCTTTTCCATTGGAATGCAAGGAGCTGAAAATACTGCATCTCGGTTGGCTAATAAAAAAAAGCCTCCTCGTTTTGCAAAGGCTCATTGCAAACATCTGCGGGTTCCCAAAAGGGGGAATTAACCTCTCCCTGTTGGAGCAGCTTCCTGGGGGAAGGATGCACAGGGAAATTGGGGTGCTTGGGCTTACAAGCCCAGGGAGTGATGGATCTGCAGGGCTCACACCCCCACCCCCCAAAGAAAAAGGGAGAGAAAGAGGGGGTATGAAAAGCAGCTGGAGAGCCAAGAATAATTGTATGGCTTTGTGCAAAATTGCCATGGCGATTAAAGTGCTTTAAGCTTTCTGGAGGGGAAAGAAGAGGTAAGTAAAATGCCCCAGGGCTGGATCGTAGCAGAGAGGGAGGTACAGACATCCCCAAGTGTGGCCACGGCACATCAGGGGTGTGCTGCAGGGGGTCTGGGGGATAAGGAAAGCCCAGGTACCAGGAGTAGGGGCAGGAGCCAGGCATAAGGGCCAGCACAGGAAACCAGTTGAGTCCCAGAGGGAAGTGATGGGGAAGCTGCTTCTGCAGGGTGCCCCAGTTCCGAGTGCATCCCCCTGTATCCTGAGGTGGGGGCTTGGAGCCACAGCAAGGCTGGGCTGCCCACGGGTGTGTGCTGGTTTTGCACAATGAAATAAACTCACCCAAATTCATTCTTAGCTTGCAGTTATTGAGGAGCAGCTATAATTACCCCTTAAAAATCCCCCCAAACCCTTGTGTTCTGGTGAAGCCTCATTCCTCCCTACAAGCACCGCGCACCAGCACCTTCCACGTATCCCTGTCTGGCCCTGTCCAAGGTGCACCGGATCTTACGTCCAGGAGCAATTAAATCAGCGGCACAGTAATTACTGCCCAACACAGCCTTTGTGGTCCTAGTCCATGTGTCCTGTAACCCCTGTAAGCCCTATGGGGAGGGAGAAATAAGCATCATACACAGGCTCTCTAGCATGATACTTTCCACTCCGGATTGTCCTCAGCCCAGCCAGGGCTGCATGAGGATGCTCTCCAGCCATGGCAAGATAGCTTTTAAAAGGCAGATCTTTCCCAGAGCTGCATGCCAGCCTCTGTGAGCACCTTTTGCAGAGGGCTCAGTCTCCCCTGGAATCCTGAGAGCTGGAGCTTTGTATAGTTTGTGCCCCAAAGGGTTAAACACTGGGAGATCTGGTCTGAAAAAGGGAAAAAGGGCTGGTTTTGGAAATTGCAGCTTGGTGGGTTGGGCTGCAGTGGCCTCCAAGGATGGTGGATTGGAGGAGGAGGGAAGGAAGGGTCTCCATCAGTGCCAGGCAGTTGGCAGTTCTTCCTGGAACTGCTGGAGAGAAGGAACCAGTTGCAATGAGATAGACACGCTGGCTGCAATGAGACACAGCTGCTCTGTGCAGGTGCCAGCTGCCTCCCCAGATCCACCCTCCAATCCAGGAGCCCTCCCTCATGGGATCAGCAGGAGGCAAGGTGCAGGGTTGGGTGCTGTGTGGGAGCTTGGGCCCTCCCCTTGCTCAGGTGAGAGGAAGGAAGCTGTAAGGAGAGGAGGAGCTGAGGGTGGGGCAGGGTTACTGCTGGCAGAGGGCAGCTCCTGGGGTTTCTGGGCTGGTTGCCCCAAAGTTGAGGAGGTGCTGAGGCTCAGCAGCTGTCCAGGTAACAGGGTAGGCCCCGGGGAGTTTGCAGCCTGGGAGGGATGGGGAGGTGGATGAGTGGTGTGGGAAGGGTGTGCTGCTTGCAGAGCGGCCCAGCCTGCTGCCACCCAGGAGCAGGGCAGGCTGGTGTTAGCAAAGTATCAGGCTTGTGTTGGGGGGCTCTTTAGCTGTACAGTGGATGTGAGCTGTGTTGCTTTGGGGGGTGGGGGACACCCGACTGCCCCCTCTGCAAGGGCTGTGTGGTGAAGGGCTGTGGCCCTGCTCTTCCTGGGGTTGAGGTGCAGCAATGCCCCATTCTGTGGAGTTTATTTGTTGGATGTGGCCTGGTGTCCTTGGGATGGTTTGAAAGCCCTTTCCCCTGTGCTGTGCCCCCGTTAATCTCTCTCCAGAGTGTAACTTGTTCCTTGTCTCTCACATGGACCTGCCCCACCCATGGTGTGGCTGAGGGTGGTGACAGGTCTGAGCCCCTTCTCTCTGTCCCCTGTCCCCAGCTTTCCTGGGTGAGGCCTTCAAGGAGTTAAACTCACTGGGCTGAAAGCCATACCAGAGCTGTCCTCTTGCTGCCCTGAGCTCGGGGGCTGAGTGGGTCCCCATCAACGTGCGGGCAGACACAGTAGGGTCTATCTGCCTGGATTTCCCTATGTGCTCTTCAGGTCTGCCTCCACATATGCCCAGCCAGGAGGCCTTCAGCATTGCCCTGGGAGCACTGGGGCCAGGCTGATTGTTCAGCCTCTTTGAACCCTCCCCGCTCTGCAGTGAGGAGCTCTCTCATGATGCTGCCAGGCCCTGCAGCGTGGCGGGGAAGGCAGCTGGAGGGCTGCCCGCAACGGCAGCAATGCCCAGGAAAGCTGGGCTCAGCAGGTTGGTGGGTGGCCCCATGACCCTGGCCCTGCTCACAGTGGAGCTGATGGAGGCATCGAAGCTTCAGGAGCCAGCTAAGGCTTCCCTGCTATACCCCTGCTGCCCTTTCTCTCAGGGAGGATCTGGGCTTTGGGCTTATTCATGGTTGTTGGGGAGAGGCAGAGGGAACAGGGCATGGAGTGGGGACCAGAGGAATGCCTGGGGATGGGACGGGCATGAGCTTGTGCCAAGTGGATTGGAGAGGATGGGTGCCTGCTTGGGCAGAGGGCTCATTGGGTGACACCTGTTTGTCCTCATCCTTATGGGTAAGGACTCACCTCTCACCGACTGCCCCTTGGCCTGGCTGCATGCTGGGGGCTGTGCTGAGAGCCCCGGGGACACCATGCCATTGGCTGATCCTGCTGCTGGCACAAGAGGTTCCCTTTAGTTCACCCGTGGTCCTTCTGACATGGTCATCCTGTGTCCTTGTCCTCTCCTTGGAGCAAGGTGGGCTGCAGAGCTGGCAACTCGGGAAGCCAGGCTCAGCCTCTGTGGTTCCCAGCCTCCGGAGTGATGTGCTCACGCCAAGACCATTGTCCTGCCAGTGCTGAGTGCTGAGCAAACAGAGCAAGGGGCTCCTCTGGCCCAGGGGCTGGGACCAGCACCCCGACATAGATCCACAAGAAAATACTCCTGGAGGCAGCTGGGGGGAGGGGGTTGCAGGAGGAGGGGGCTGCACAAGAGCTGCTTGGGGCCTGTACTGCATGCCCCAGCATGGACCATGTGAATCTCCAGCTCTGCAGCCATGCCTGTCCTCCAGCATGGCAGAGGGGAATTACCTCTACTCGGGGAGCGAGCAGCTGGAGGATGTGAGGGTATGAGCTGGGAGCAGGCACGGCTTTCCTTCCATGTATTCTTGCTAATGAAAGCCAGGAGCTGTGCAGCCTCAGTGTGCAGCCCTGCTTTGTGAAGACCTGCTTTGTGAAGCTGTCCAGGCATCCCCCAGGCAGCACAGTCCCTTTACTGGGACTGCCTGGGAAGGTGGACGATGGCAGCAGGGGCCAGTGCATGGAGACCAGGGAGGTCTGATTCTAACAAGGGCTGTGTTGGGCCGATTTGGCAATGCCTAGGTTGGATGCCTTCCCCTTCAAGTGGGACATGTTAGGTTTGGACTTGGTTTGAAGCGAGCTTGTGGTGTGTGCAGCAACTCCTTGGGTTTCTCACACCTCTGCCCTGAAGTTTTGAGGCTTTTTAAGGACGTGCAGGGTAGGAGGTTTGCTAACCAAATTCTTGTTTGAATAGGATGCTGACAACTTGGAACTGTTGGAGAGGGTTCAGAGGAGCCACGAGGATGATTAGAGGGCTGGAGCACCTGCCCTACAAAGAGAGGCTGAGGGAGCTGGGCTTATTCAGCCTGGAGAAGAGAAGGCTGTGGGGGGACCTCATTGCAGCCTGCCAGTCCCTGAAGGGAGCTTATAAGCAGGAGGGGATTCAACTTTTTAAAAGAGCAGATAATGGCAGGACAAGGGGGAATGGATTAAAGCTAAAGGAAGGAAGGGTTAGATTAGATATTAGGGGGAAGTTTTTTACAGAGAGAGTGGTGTGAAGGCCTGGAACAGGCTGCCCAGAGAAGTAGTGGGCGCCCCGTCCCTGGAAGTGTTCAAGGCCAGGTTGGATGGGGCCCTGGGCAACCTTGTGTAGCTCCAGGCCTGAGGTTGGTGTCCCTGCCTGTGGCAGGGGGGTTGGAGCTCTATGATCCTTGGGGTCCCTTCCAACCCAGACCATTCTATGATTCAATGAACTTGATTGCAAAGTGTTGCTGTAGGGTAGTATTTACCCTCTCTGGGGGCAAATGTGATTATGCATCCCCAGCGGTAAAGGTCTTTCTCCTCCAAGCTGGATGCCATAACTAGTGCTCTGGCTCCTGCCCTGATTTCTGGTGCTCTCAGGGGCACTGACTGATCTCTATCAAGGCCCTTTGTGTGTTTGCCTCAGTTTTCCTGGCGACTTACCTGTCCCCACCATGGCTCTGTATCTGCAGCTGCGAAATGACTCTGCCAGAGTAAACTCCCACTGCATTTATCTGCTGGAGTCCTTCTCCCTTAACCTGAGTCTCCTCCTGTCTCTCACTCGCAGTCTGAAGCGATGAACTACGTGGGGCAGCTTGCTGAGACTGTCTTTGTCAGGGTGAAGGAGCTGTACCGGGGCCTGAACCCCGCCACGCTGTCGGGCTGCATCGACGTTATTGTGGTGCGGCAGCCTGACCGCTCCTTCCAGTGCTCCCCGTTTCACGTGCGCTTTGGGAAGCTGGGCGTGCTGCGCTCCAGGGAGAAGGTGGTAAGTGATGCCTGCCCTGGGACTAGGATTCCTCTCTGGCCTCTCCAGATCTAGGACCTCCCATGACCCAAGGGTTAAGGGAGAACTTTTGTTTGAGGGGGTTGGGAGCCTTGCTGGAAGGTGTGCTGCTAATTTTTGGAGGGGATGCTCCTGAATGAAACTTGGCCTCTTTGAAAGAGGAATGTGCTTCCCAGGAAAATTGGGAGAGGTGCTATGCCTTGAAGGCTGAGTGGCTGTCAGCCCTGTGAGCAACCTAACCAATCCCCTCCCTGGGAAGTGCCTGTCTACACACCGATGGGTGAGCAGGCTCTGATGGAGAGGGTGCTTCTTCTTCTTGCCAGGTGGACATTGAAATCAATGGGGAGCCTGTCGACCTGCACATGAAGCTGGGTGACAATGGAGAGGCCTTCTTTGTCCAGGAGTCAGAGGAGAATGAGGTTGGTGATGAAGAGGTGCTATGAGTCTCTGTCCTCCTATGACCACCTGGAAGCACAGGGTTGGGGTAGAAGGACCAGATTTTTGACTCTTTGTCTTCCCTGGGGTGACTCCCTTATCACCTCTGATGTTTTGTGAGGTTCCTACCTCAAGGACCTTGCAACCCGTGTGGAGGATCTGGAGTACTGGAGTACCCTGAGGGAGCATTAGACCAAATATCTGCATCCCAGACTGTCTTCCCTCTCTGGTCATGGCTGCTGGCCAGCCAGGAAGATATCTCAGAGCTTGGCCTCTTGGAGGATCTTGTGACAGGGATGAGAGTGAGCCAGATGCTATGGCAGGCTGCCTGCTCCACTGGGAAGTGGGATGAGACTAGTTGTGGTGTCCAGAAATTTTGGCAGCTCTCTCCCAGGCTGACTGGTGGTTGGTGCTAGCTTGGGCTGGGTTTGAGAGCAGGGAGAGGGCTGTGCAGCTGAATCCTCTCTGCAGCCTTTGTAATTCTGGTCTACGATGCCATCTCCTGCCTGCCTCTCTTTGTCCATGTTGATGTCTGTAGCTCGTAGCTGGATATCCCTGCTTTTATTTTTATTCACATGTACAAAACCTTTTATTTTTGGGCCTAGCCACAAAACCACCCCCAGGCTGAGGGCTTGGTGA
The DNA here is from genome assembly GCA_013400835.1 of Zapornia atra. Taxonomy (NCBI): domain Eukaryota; kingdom Metazoa; phylum Chordata; class Aves; order Gruiformes; family Rallidae; genus Zapornia; species Zapornia atra. Next base: position 18,993 of record VZTU01000350.1, on the reverse strand, counting down.
TGTTGGTTGTGCTGGTAGTATATATTGTTGGTTGTGCTGGTAGTATATATCATACATCATGTCATAGATGAGAGCCGTGAGCTGGAGGACACTGGAGCTGATGGGCTCTTCCACCCCTGTTTCAGGGCAGCATCCCCTCCCGTCTCTGCACATCCCCCATCCCCAGGGAGCAGGGCCCAGAGGATGCTGCTCAGCCCTCTCCTGGGCAGGAGACCCCCAGTGCTGAAGCAACCCCGCACAGGAGGAGGCGGCGCAGGAGGAAGCCCAGGCGGAAGGAGGTGTCAGACTCTGAGTTAGAGGGCTGTGAGGAGACCACAAGTGAGGTGTCTGTGGAGGAGCCATGCAGGCCCAGGTGAGTGGCTTGGTGTGGGCAGGGTGGTGTGCTGGGTCTAGCCTGTGATGCTCAGCAGTATCAAAAGATGGGGACAGTGCTTTGAGTCGGACCCCAGCCTCCTGTGGAGTAGAAAGCTGGTGGAAATGGTGATGTTGGGCATTGTCAGCTTCCCAGGTGAGGAGGCTGGTGCCTGAGGCAGTGTAACTGACCTCTTGACTCCTCTGCAGCGATTCAGTGTACTTCTCCTTTGCTGATCTCCCTGAAGAAGAAACCAGGTCGCTGCAGTCTCTGGAGACGTACCCTTACTCTGATGGGGAGCTGGCCTCTGTGAGCAGGTAATGGGCAGAGCTAGCACGTCCTGCTTTGCTTTGAGAGCAGCAGATATGCCTCATGGCAGGGGAGGTGGTGAGGAAAAGGGATCTGGGGGTGTCAGAGAGGAGGGTTTTCTTGGCCTGGTGTGCTGTGGCTGGAGGAAAGCTCAAAGCTAATGAGGGACACTTCTGGCCATGGACACAGATGCAAGAAGCCTGTGTGCACAGGGGTCTCCCACCTCTGCTGCTGAGCTGCTTCTGGACAGCTGGTAGCATAGTAGTGACAGAGTGAGTTGTGTCCTTGGGCCTCAGTTTCCCGTGGGTCTTGCTTGTTTGTCAGCCTTATGGGGCAGAGCTGACTCTATGGGAAACCAACCTCAGAGTGTTCTTGGCCCTAAATGTCCTTGCAGTGATAGGAAAGCATGGGGCTGTAGGGTAGATGAAGTCCAATGTTCCTTTCTCTTCTTGTAGCCCTATCCTGAGCCATCCATCTTCTCCCAAAAGTGACTCTGAGCTGGAGATCAAACCACAGGAGAGTTTTGCTCTAGGGTCTGAATCCCACGTGCAGTGGACCTGGGGAAGGCTCCCTCAGGTGAGTCCCTGCTCTTGCTCTTTTGCAGCTGGTGGGAAGGGGGTGTCTGAAGGGCCTGCAGAAAGTGGAGGCTGTGTCCAGGCAGCCTTAGATGAGCCTGTCCTGTTCTGCCTGATGCTTTGGGCAGCTTCCCATCCTCAAACCTGTTGTTCTGCTTTCTTTGAGGTAAATAAATCGGAACGAGTCGAGCCAGCCAAATCCACAAGGACCTTTGCTACCACAGAAACTACTGTCTCTGTGACACCAGTCCCAGTGGATGAGACAAACCATCTCATTGCCACCTCTAGAGGTTTGGGAGGAGGTCTGAGCCCAGTGGGGCATCAGGATGCACAGTGTTCCTCCACCAGATCTGCTGTTGAGCCAACACCTTCACCCAGGGATGGGAATGGTCTCCCCAGGCTGAAGGACATCCCTAGTGCTGTGAGGGCAGAGAGCTCGTTGGAAGCCTCCTCAGCCCCAGAAGAGAAAGAGGAGGGAGGGAGCAGTGCTGTGCCAGAGGTTCAGATGGATGTGGAGCACTTTGAGGGAACTGCTGCTCCAAGGCAGGTGGGCTCTGAGGGCCCTGAGCCACAGCTGGAAAGCCAGAGGAGACAAGGTGAGCAGGTGACTGGTGCTGCTGGAAGCAGTGTGTGAGCCTGAAGATGTATTTGACTTAGATGGGGGGGTGGGTTGTTCTCAGTGTAACTCCTTCACAACCAGCCTGGGTATTCAAGGCCTGATGTTTGCTTTGCCTTCCCTGTGTGCTGCCAGCTCCTTCTCTGTGTGCTGCCAGCTCCTCTGCTTTGAAGAGCTATTCTTTAGGTTTCCTTATTTCAAACCACTTGGCTCCCCAGGAAAGCTTTCTTGCCTTATGTTTCTCAAAGTCCACCCTGGGATGTCACCCCATTTGCATGCTCAGAGGAGTTCTCAGCAGCACAGACCACACCTTAACTTGAAGTGTCTGGCAGTGCCTGGTCTGACTCCTGTCTTCATCCTGAGCATGCCAAGGCAGGTGGAAAATCCCACCCAGTGAAGCATGCCTATGTCTCCCTTGATAGTGTATTTAAGGACTTTTGTGGTGTTACCTGTGCTAACCAACCTTGCTCTTCTAACAACACTGTCTCCCTGAGGAAGAGCCACTCAGGATTCCTCCCTGTACAGGGAGGGAGATCACAAAGCGTTGTCTTGCCTGGTGCTAACTTCAAACAGCACCTTCAGGTTGTCATAGCAGAACATGGGCAGGACTTTGGCCTGTCCTTTGTGTCCACTTGGCAAGTGGTCTCATGCCAGTGCAGGTGTCTTGAGGTACATCTGCTGATATTGATTTTAAGTCAGCTTTTCAAGTAGGGAGAGAGGTGCCCTTTTGTATAGTACATGAATATGGTAGAGGAAAATGCTGTTAGCTTTCATGGTAGATGCTGAGATGACCCAGGTGATCAGTTAAGCTCTCTCCCTTCTGTCTGTGCATTGAGGATCCATCAAAAGAAGTCCTCACTTGGGCCCCAGTGATGTTTACCTGGAAGACCTCTCCAAACTGGATGAGAAGCAGGTGGCTCTGTATTTCCCCAGGAGGTATGGGTTGTCCCAGACAGCCAAGTTCAGACCTTCCTGAGCAATTCCCTTACAGCAAAGGATGAAGGTGTGTCTAAATCTAATGTCTGATGCTTCCACTGTTTTTCCTCTTGCTGGTAGTGACACAGAGCAGAGTTCAAAGCCTGTGGCAGACCCCAGTGACCCTCTGTATGTCCAGCCACCATCCCACTTGCCCACTGACAGCCCCATGGACTCCGACTCTGATTTGATGCCTGCCATTGCCCTGTCCCTGTGTGGAGGCCTGGGGGGGAACAAGCAGATTCCTCACGGTAGGTGGGAGGGGAGGGGGAATCTGGTGTCCTGAACTCTGTTGCACCAGTGGCATGACACAGCTTCTGTCCCACCAGAGAAGTTCATGGAGCACCTGGTCTCCTACCAGCAGTTTGCAGAGAATCCAGGACTCATCGATGACCCAAACCTGGTGATACTGATGAACAAGAAGTGAGTAGCCTGGTCTTCCTCCTGCCTCATCCCACGATGACCAGTCACTCCTCTAGGAGTGCAACCCCATCCCAAATGACAATTACACCACAGTAGTTGTGGGAAGGACCTTCCTGCAGCAGCAGGATGGTGATCTGGAAATAGCTCATGCTTCAGGAGTGGTGATGTTCCCTCTTGCTTCTTCCAGGTATTACAACTGGGCAGTGGCTGCTCCCATGGTCTTGTCCCTGCAAGCTTTCCAGAGGAACATTCCTGAGGTCAGTGGCATGTGCTTCTCAGCAGGGCTCCAAGAGTGCAGTGGGGCTGCAAGAGGTCAAGATGCCCATCTGGGGCTTTGCGGGCAGGGGCAGAGCTGAATGTTGCTCCAGCCCACAAATCCTGAGGTCTGCCTCTTTCCCCAGAGGTACCTCAGGGTGGCTTTTAGATACCTGGGTACTACTGATGCCTGGAGAGCAGAGGTTTCCTTGTTGAAAGTCTCCTTTGCTGATTGCTGTATCTGTGCAAGGCTGGCACCCCAAACCATTATAACCTTCACCCCAAACCATCTCACTCATCGTGTGTGGTGGGAGTCACACATCCTGTGAATAATTTTGCAAAGGAAACCCTGCCTGGGCAAGTGCCTCCTTGGCCTGTTGGCAGCTGAGCCTCCCTGGGCTGAGGACCAACTTCATCCCATGTTCTGCCACAGAGCACCATTGACCGACTGGTGAAGGAGAAGATGCCCAAGAAAGGCAGCAGGTGGTGGTTCTCCTGGAGGAGGAGAGAATTCCTGGTGGAGGAGGTGTGTTTGCAGCAGTGGCTGTGAGAACCGTGTCCCCATGCATTGTCACCTCTCTTACTGCTCCAAGTGGCAGTACAGCAGATCCTGCTCTTGGCACTGAGATGCTGATGACACCACTGTCTCCTTGCAGCAGTTAAAGCCTGGGAAAGCCAATGTGGGGATGCTGCAGCATGACTCTGCTCAGCAGAGGTGAGTGTCCCTCTCCCAGGTTGCCTTTAGGAGTCTGTGTGTGCTCTTGATCTCTTCTCCTACATGACCAGCTATTCCAATGTCTACCTGATGAATGAAGGATGAGAAAGCTGTGTTAAGGCTCTGGCTGACCCTGGTCCAGCCAAGATCCTCCATGGCTGCTTCTTGATGTGTTGTCCTGAGTCCCATCCAGATATCCCCTGCTGCTCATAGGGAAAACTATGGTCAGCACAGTAAAGCCAACATGCTCTTCCCTTCTTTGTGTAGGCAGAAAGAGGAGGTGTCATCCAGTGATGATGAGCCCCTGCACCCTGGAGACATGTTAGCAGCAGATGCCCCTGCACAGAAGTCTCAGCCAACCTACAAGAAAACCCTGCGACTCTCCTCTGAGCAAATTGTATGTACTGCACTCCCTCACTGCCTGCTCCTGTGTGCAGGGGTGAGACAGCCCTTAAACAGGACTCTCCTACTCCTGACCTCATGCTTTTATAGGGTATCCAAGCATCTAGTCCTGGGTGGCCACCTTGTAGAGGCTTGGCCTGGCCAGGTGGCCTCTGGGGTGACCCAGGGGTGTTGTACCCCTTTTGTTCCCCTCGGCCCCAGGAAAGGCTGAATCTGCAGGATGGCCCCAACGAGGTGGCATTCAGTGTGACCACTCAGTACCAGGGCACCTGCCGCTGCGAGGCCACCATCTACCTGTGGAACTGGGATGACAAGGTGGTGATCTCCGACATCGATGGCACCATCACCAAGTAAAGGGCCTTCCTCCCTCCCACCCCATGTCCCTGCTCCCCCTCAATGGGGGGAAGTGTCCTTTCAAGGCTTGCATTAGCAGCCAGGAAGGACCACAAGCCACACCTGCCTTCTGGATATCCACCAGGCTGGATCAGCCTAACGTGGTGTCTGTCTTTATAGGTCAGATGCTCTTGGGCACATCTTGCCACATCTGGGAAAAGACTGGACTCATCATGGGATTGCCAAGCTCTTCCACAAAATCCATCTGTAGGCACTGGAATTAATGAGGCCGAGGGGAAGCGGGAGGCTGAAGGAGGAGAGGCTGAGTGGGAGCCAGTCAGGGCTCCTTCATCACTGATGCTGCCCAAAATAGCCTAGCTTTCTGCTGTGGGTGATGCTGGTTGCTGGCTGGGCAGCCTAGATGGTGTTGGGGCCACCTGGGGAGCAGGTGCCGGCACTGCCTTCCCTGGGAGAGGAGCGGGTGTCGCGGGAGCGGAGCACCGTGGGGGCATCCCGCAGCATCACCCCGCAGAGCGCGCTGTCAGCTCCCCCCGGCGCTCCCAGCCCCGCGGGTCGGGGCCGGTTCCCCCATCGCCAGCCCCGCCGTGCGACGCGGTCCCGCCCGGCCCACAGCTCCGTCCCCGGCACCCGTGGCCACTAAGAGGCACTGTGGGCCCGCGGATGCCTCATCCCGGGCTCGGGGTTGGGGGGACGGGGCGCTGGGGCTGCCCTCGCTCACCCTTCCCATCCCGCAAGAGCACCGTAGCCGGCCGTGCCGGCTGCCGGGGGGGCTGCAGGGACCGCGGCCGGCTCCCCGCGGGCAGCCTGGAGGGGAAAGGGTGCCGGTCCCGCCCGGGCACCGAGCAGCGAGGGGCGCTTTGCGGCCGGCGTGGGGGGGCGGCTGCTGGGAAGGACCTGGAGGGTGGTACGGGGTCCCTCTCCCGTGCTGCGCCCCCGGCAGCGCCGAGACAGGTGGGCATCTGTCTTAGCCGAGTCTCGGGGTGGTGTTTGTGAAGGGGTGGCTGGGTTTTGAGCTTAGGATGGGTACTCTGCCTCATCCTCCCTCTTCCTCCTCCACCTCGGAGCCCAGGGGAGGACGCCCTGTCCAGGGCACAGCTCAGAGGGCTCCCCTGTGCTCTCTCTAGGAATGGCTACAAGTTCCTCTACTGCTCAGCCAGGGCCATCGGCATGGCACACATCACCAAGGGCTACCTCAAATGGGTCAACGACCAAGGCTGTGCCCTCCCCAAGGGTCCCATCCTGCTCGCCCCCAGCAGCCTCTTCTCTGCCTTCCACAGGTGCCGCATCCTCTCTTTCTCCCCAGCTTTGTGCCTCCTACACCCTTGGGAACAGCACCCCCTTTCCCAGCTTGATGCTGAGGGATGTTGCAGCCTTAAACTGCTTCTGGCCTCCTTGATGCCTGTTGTGGGAGGCAGCAGGGGAACTGCCTGCCCTCCCTGGAGCTTCGTGGTGAAGCTGTGCAGTGCACAAAATCTCTTTGTGCCCGTACAGTGCCCAGGGGTCACTGATGCCACTCCAACCTCTGCTCTGTCTGTGCATCTTGTGCTGCAGGGAGGTGATTGAGAAGAAGCCAGAGGTGTTCAAGGTTGCCTGCTTGACAGACATCCAAAACCTGTTTGCCACAAAGCTGCCCTTCTACGCGGCCTTTGGGAACAGAGTCAACGTGAGTGGGTCTCCTGGGGTGGAGGGAGGGCTCGGGATGGGGTGGTGGTGATGCCTTCCTGCAGCTCTCACACCTGGCCTGGCCTTCTTGGGCAGGATGTCTATGCTTACAAGCAAGTGGGCCTGCCAGAGAGCCGCATATTCACCGTCAACCCGAAGGGAGAGCTGATCCAGGAGCTCACAAAGAACCACAAGTCAACGTAAGCGACTTGCTTGTTCCTCAGTACCTTTGGGTCAGCCCAGCTTTAACCCAGACCAGCACCTTGTGGGGTAGAAATGGAACCAAAACCCCAAAGACTTAGAGCCAGCTTATTGCAGCAGCTTCTGTCTTACCACCACAGGTACGAGCGGCTGTCGGAGCTGGTGGAGCTGATCTTCCCTCCCCTGGGGCAGAGGGGGAGCATCGCTCTGGTGTGCCCAGAGTACAGCCACTTTGCCTACTGGAGACCTGCCCTGCCTACTGTTGACTTGGAGGCCTTCTCCTGACCTGCTACCTGCAGAGACCTGACCCAGGGCTCTCCTGTGCATCCCTCACCAGGACTGGGTGCTTCAGGCACACCTCCACATCCCTGTTTGTTTTCAGGCATTTGCACTTCCAGCATGGGTTATGTTCTGTTAGAAACACCCACAGCGAGTCAGAGGGAGCTCTGACTCTGCAAACCCCTGTTACTAAGGGGGGATTCCTGTCAGCTGGCTCTCTTCTCAATGTTCATAACATCTTTAAAGCCCAGCTCTTTTCCTTAAAGGTGGCTGTGGGTCGTTTGTTTATTGACGAGCCTCTGGCATAGCTATTTCTACCTCCAGTATGACCAGTGTTCCCAGGCAGTGCAGCTACCTGCAGTCTGGTAACTGAAGGAGTGAAGCTGTCCCTGGGCTTAATGACTCGTTAAGGTGGATGGAAGCTGTTGAGGTTTTGAGTATTCTTTGCTGATGTTCACTAATAGCAATAATTAATAAACAGTGCCTTAATTTAGACTGCCTCTTGTCCACTGTAGCCCTGGACACAGGAGTGGGAGCCAGGCTCTCTGTCCCTTTACAGACATGGGTGGGTTAACCTTGCTGCCATGCCCTGGCATGGGGGTCTGGGAGACACAGGGGCAGGATACCCAGCTTCCTTGGCCTGTACAGCAGTTGCCTATTGCCTCCAGGTAACACTGCAGAATTGATTTGATGTCTGTGCACAGGGGTGAGTCTCTTGTGTGCTCATGGCCCGTCTTCTGCCAGGCCAGGAGCTTATTCCTGTGCCCCCAGAGCATGTGCCAGAGTGAAGCTCAGCTGCCCCCCAGCAGGAGTGGGTGGGATTTAACCCCCCCTCTTCCCCCTGCCTGAAACCCGGAGCCCAGCACTGCTGTCCAAGCCAGCTTGGTGTCCCTGCTCTGGCAGGGTAGCTATGTAAAATAAAACACACCAGAAGGGGCAGGAGCACTGTTGGGCTCCTTCCTCCAGTCTGGTATCACCTTCTCCTTCCCTTGCCCGTGGGTGTGAGTAAATCACCTCTTCAGCTGCCCCCCTCCCTGCTTTAACCCCAGCTCTCCTGCTCCTGAAAGCCACACGAGTCACTTTGATCCTGGAAACCTCAGCAAGAAATACTTTATTTTTTTTTTCCTTTTCAGTACAAATACTTTTTCAGCTTTTAAAAATCTGAACAAACATAAAAGGTTTTAAAAACAACAAAACATAGCCTTTGACCAGGGTCAGTTATCAACTGCCTCAAAAAGCTGCCTCTGCAAGAACAACCACCCTGGCATCCTCTCCTTCCCTCTCTGCAAGCAAAACCACATAGTTTAAAATGCCCTATTTTGTACAAAGTACCTTTCACTTTTTAAACATGAATAGCTGAGAACTGAGATACAAACTGTCCGTAGCTTCAAGTGACGAGTCAGGAATAGCACCATTTTCTGGAAGGACAGACTTCTTCCTTGTCCTAGTTTTACTGTGGCCAGTCCCAGCTCCCTCTGTGCAGGAGGAAGCCGTTGCTGCTTGGCTGCGCTCTACCCCAGCTCTGGCCTGGGAAGGGTGAGCCTGGCCCTTGGCTTAATTTTCTCTTTGGTTGCTGCAGCCCTTTTTCTCCCTGTTGTGTGAGGATGAGGAGGGGGCTTGGGAAGGATGCTCCTGTGGGCTGAGGGCTCCTCTGGCCCATCACAAAGTGCTGAGGGCTGGCTTGAGCCTCCTTCAGTGAGCCATGGGGAAAAGATCTGGTTTGTTGCCGAAGAGCAAGTTCTGCAGGATGCTCAAAGGCAGCTGGAGATTGCTCCTGTGCTGGAGAAGTGTCCTGCAGCTGCAGTGTAGCTCCAAATCAGCAAAGCTCAGGGCATTGAGAGCGCATTGTGGTGCTGTGAGCACCCAGCAGCCCACAAGCTGGTGGGGCTGGGTCCCCTCTCCCTGCTCCAGCAGCTGATGGCCCACGCTCCTCTGGCAGGGGAAAAGAGCTTTTACTGCATTGGGGTAACGTGATGCGGCCAACTGCACTCGATGATCCCTGTGGTCTTCCCTAGCCTGGAAGCTTCTGTTTCTGAGCGCTCATCCAGCTTTTATTGGTGGGGATGGAGGAGAAAAGGCACCTAGATGCATCTCTGCTGGGAGCTGGTGCTGCTTTGTGCTAGGCAGAGCACAGAGCTGCTCCTCCGAGAGGTGGAGGGGAGTGGGGAGTGTATTGTGGCGCAGAAGAACAGGGATGACCTGATGAGGGTGATGGGCGTGATGTGGGGGCTGAAGGCTAGCTGGTGTGGAAGGGTCCATGAGCTGCAACGCTGAGCTGGCAGAAAAATGTGTTCCTCTGCAATAAAGTGCCAGAGCAGTTAAAAGGGAGGATTTTTGATCTCCTCTTCATCCTTCCTGTAGTGAAGCCCTTGCTGGCAGCCCAGCAGCAGACACCCATGCTGGGCTCCCTGGGAGAGACAGGTTTTTGTGGGCAACAGTCACGCCATCCAGGCACCTGCTCTGCAGGGCAGGGCTGGAGTTGCTGAGCACCATGTACAACCTTCTCCAGCCTGGGCATTTGAGGGAAACTACATTCAACTTGGGTAAGTGATGTTTTCATTCCAGGCTGAGCCGTGGCGAGGTCTCAAGAGGTCTTCTCAAAGGTCCCTGCCTCCTCCTCCCCTGTGCTCCATGTGGGTTCCCGGGGTTGTTGGCATCCCAGCAGGCTGAAGAACACGAGGAAGACTCAGGCTCCTGCTCCTGCGCTGCCAGACAGGGAAGGCTTCATGCTCCCACCCTGGAGTGGCTGCAGCTCTCATGTCCCGGGATGAGACGAGGGAAAACACATTCACAGTTTAAGAAATAAAACAGGTGAGAACTTGAGCTGGAGGACAGGACCGCTCCATGCCCATCTTGGCCTCTGCAGAGCCCTACAGACACACATCTCTTAGGGGAAGACACAAGCTTTCTGTAGCCCTTTGTGTCAGTCCCAGGTGTGACCAGAAAGCACCGTGACAGGGAGGGTTTGCAAGGCACAGCATCCCCAGAGACCTTGGGGCTCTCCCCAAAATGCTGCTGCGGTGGTTTTGAGCTGCTCAGGGTGCTGCAAGGGAGGTGGGGGCAGAAGGGGAAGCTCTGCCATCAGTTGAGCACCATGACAGGGGATTCTTCAGAAACACACACGCGAGTGCCACGTTTTCCTAATGCACATCCCCCTGTGCTCTGTAAGGCACGAGCATTCACATGGAGTGAGCAGTATAAATGGATTTACCAGACACGAGGAGAGCTGCCATCTCAGGGAGGGGAAGGCAGGTCCCAGGGGGGCTGAATACGTGTGTTGTTTGAAATCCACAGTTCCTGTGGCGAGTTTTGTTCCCTGTAAGGAGCCCTGGCTCTGCTCAGACCCTGGATTGAGATGCAGGTGGTCTTTAGGTCAGAGAAACTCTATTCCTCAACTGACAACTACAGGGTTTTATACTTCAAGAAGCGATAAATCCACAAAAATTAAAAACAAACAAAAAAACCCCAACCAAGCCCCCAAACATTCCCGCCTCCAGCTTCCTCCTGAATTGTCCTTCTGGGGTCATCAGCCCAGGAGCCAAAGCAACGCCCCCGGCCAGGGGGCTGGGACACCGCTGCGCCAGGGCCGGACAGCTGTGAGCATCGGGAGGCGAGTACCCGAGCGGCAGAGTTACTGAAGCAGGGCTGGCAAGATTTCTTTTTGTTTTTTCTTTTTTTTTCTTTTATTTTTTTAAAAAAAGGGGGTTGTAGCAGCTTTTAATTTATCTTTTCATTAAAAATATTATCCCAAGAATTGTTGTCACATTTGGAGCGAGCCCGTGTGGCATAAGTTAATCCCACCCTGCGCGGGGAGAAGGAAGAAGCACGTGGCAGCACGACTAATGCTGCTTCCCCTCCGCCTGCTCTTCCAGGTGGCTGACCTGCTCAGCCAGCTCGGAGACCTTGGCTTGGCAGTCGAGCAGGTTGTCCTTCAGTCCCGTTATTTCCTGAGAGTGGGCAGCCAGGGTGCCGTTCATGTGGTCCATGTAGTCCCACAGACTGCCCGTGTGTTTCTCCAGTTCATCCCTGATGCCGTCCAGGCTCCCCGTGACAGCACCCAGCCTGCCACAGACTCTCTCCACCCGGGCCACCCGGTCATCAAAGTGAGCGATCTCCTGCTGCAGGTCGTGGGCCACGTTCTTGCAGGAGCTCAGGTCACTGACGATCCTGGCTTTGAGTCGCTCCAAATCGCCTTTGAGGTTCAGGACACGCCGGTTGCTGAAGAAGAGCTGGGAGCCTTGGTCGTTGACTTTTTCCTGGATGGAGTGGACCTCATCCTCGATCTTCCGCTCGTGCTCATCCAGTGAGGAGTTGACATGCGTCACAGTGTCTGAGTACTGGGAGACAGAGTCCTTGAGCCCTGTCAGAGACTTGCTCACGGTGTTCAGGTTGATTTTTAGCAAGGTGATCTCCCCTTGCAGAGCCCCCGATGCTTCCTCCTCAATCCGCCGCTGGATCTCCAGGATGGTGGCATTTAGCTTCCGCAGGAGGTCATAATTGCTGTCCATCCGGAGGAGCAGGTCCTGGTTCTTGCTCTGGCAGTCTTCAATCTCTGTCCGGAAAGTCTCCACATCTCTGGAGGCAGAGGTGCAGCCCAGGGAACAAGTGCTCTCCAGTGTGATGAGGCGATTCTGCAGCACCTCCAGTGTCTCGTCCGTGCGTTTCCTCATGCTGGCGAGCTCCCCCTCCAGCACGGGCACCACCGCTCCGTCCATCCCCACAGGAGAACTGACATTGTTCAGCTCCCCAACAATGGTCATGAACCTGTCCTCCAAGGTCTGCATTTTGTCTTCAAAGGCAGTCCTCATGCCATCCACCTCTGCCACCACCATGCCTCTCATGCTGTCCTCCATACCTGAGCAGCAGCTCCCCGTTTCTCTCTCTGAAGCATTGAGTCTGGCCTCCAGGTCTTCAAAGCGCCCTTCAAAAAGGTTCCCTAGGGTGACAGTGGAGATTTCTCCATCCAGCCGTGAATGCAAGTTCTTCTGGGACTCAGAGATGCTGTGAAGACCTTTCTCAAGGATGTTCATGCGATCGGTGAGGTAGTCCAGGTTGCTACAGCAGCTTTCCACCACTGTCAGCCCTTGGATTTGGGTCTCCAGCTGGGAGATCTCTTTCTTGATCTCCAGCTCCTTCCCGTCCAACGTCTGCTGCAGCCGAAGGTTGGCAGCTTTTTCCTCCTCGCACTGCTGCTGCACCTCTTGGATCCGGAAATCGCACGTGGTCTGGATCCTCCCCAGCTTCTTCTCGAAGCCGTCGAGCAGCTCTCCGCGCAGGCTGCTCAGCCGCGTGTCCACGTACTCCTCCAGCAGGTCGATAGAGGTGAGGGGCGAGGGCCGGGCTGACTCCAGAAGGTGCTTGATCTGCCCATCGTGGTCCAGGACCATCCCGCGCACCTCGTGCAGCAGATCCGCCTTGGTTTTCAGCACGTCGCTCACCTCCGTCACTTTGGTCAGGATCTCCCCCACGGGAGGGTACGTGGCGATGTCGGCTTTATCCGCCACATCCACCAGGCCATCAGGAATGATGCCGAAGCCCACGCTGGAGTCAGGCGTGCCCGGGCTGTTCATCAGGGAGCCAATCATCTTGGTGGTGTCCTCCTGGATGGCCAGCCGCAGGCGGTCCCCCAGGCCGCTCACCATGGTGTGCAGGCTGTCGTAAGACTGGGAGAGGCGCCTCACCTCCTCCTCCAGCCGATCCAGGCGGTCCCCGAAGAGGCCGGGCAGCTTCCTGCCTGCACAGGGAAAGAAAGAGAGAGAGAGAGAGAGAGGAGAGTCAGAGCTGGTGCTTCTTTAATGCCCTTCCCTGGATATCTCTAGATCTGAGCCCCTTCCATACTAACATTGGCTCCTGCTTCCTCCTCGTTTCAGCCAAATATCAGCCCACCCATCCTCCTCTCCCCTAACATGGTAACCCTGGGGACATGAAGCAGGAGCAAGACCTCACCATACTGATTCTTCTTTGGTCCTGAAAACAGGTCAGGGTGGCTTTTTGGATGGGAAGGAAGCCTGGGGATCGGAAACATCTTTTGCCCAGGAGGCATTTTAGGGCTGGGGTGTTGAGGCAGGAGGCCGGGCTGGTCTGTCGGGCTGTCGTGGCACCCTTCTCCCATGAAGCCCGGGCAGCACCTCCAGGCTAGCTCAGTCACTGTCTTGTAGCCAATCTTGTATCTGGGTCTGAAGAAGGTGCGGTACCTTTCCAGGAAAAGGGGGGAAGAAAGAAGGCGGTTTAGAGAAGCAACCTCAGCATAAGCAACAGAGAAGAGCAGGGCCACGGGTCCTGTTAGGTGTGGGAAAGCTGGCTGAGACCAACATGCTGCCCCTGCAGACCATGGCCTACCTCCTCCAAGAGCTCCCACTGCACAACCAGCAGCATCCATCCATGGACACAGCTCAGTAACCAGCACTCCAAACACATGTGCCAGCCCTCCCTGGGACTGGACCATGAGGTGCAGGTGTGACAGCACACAGTGAGAGTACAGTTCTCCCCAACAAGCTGGTGACAGAGCTGGACAACCTGAGAACAGCTCAAGGATGAGGAGGGGGCTGTCTGTGGCAAGCCATTACTCATGTAATAGTGGTTTCTGGAGAAGGATTTTGTTTGTTTGTTGGAATGAGGGAGCACAATATGAAATGATGGAAGTGATTCCAAAACCCATGCAAGATCAGGTCACTTCCAGGAGGGGTCTGGGCTGCTTGTGGGTGAGTTTTACACTTTCATTTGACTCAGAGACTTTCCTAGTGTGGTAAAAAAAGTTCCTCTTCTCAACTTTGCTCCTGTCCTGACACTTACAGGAGGGTGGAAATACCTTTGGAAATGTATTTTCTCCAAGTGAGGAGGGCATTAGTTTTGTGGGAAGCCTGTGAGGCTTGGGTTGGCCATGAAGGTGAGAGCTTTGGCAGTGAGGCAGCAGAGCCCTGGTGAGGTTTACTGGGGGTGATGCCATGGGGTGTGCACAGAGGTATGGCTCCTTACACCCCCTCCGGGTGGGATGCCCTGGGAGGTTATTCTATCATCAATTTGGACATTACAACACAAATTCTCACCCCCCAGTTCAAGGGTACAAGCCCCAACTCCTTGCCTGGTGGGACACTGACACCCTCCCTATCTGCTCAAGGTGGGGTCCCACCAGCCCAGGGGGGAGGACTTGGCAGCTCCCAGCTCTTCTGTGGCTCTTCCCTGAGAGGTGACAGGGATGGGACAGGACCCTGCCAGCACCCTCGGTCTCCCCACCAGCTGAGCTGATCTGCACAGGGCTGAAGCAGCGTGTTTCTCACCACCTCTTCTCAGAGATGCCAAATGCTTTGAACACATCTTCTGGAAATTTCCAATCTGAGTTTACCAGAGCCTGAAAATCCTGAAGGTTGCTGCTCTGCAATGACACGCACAATCGGACCTGTGTTGTTCTTCAGCACAGTCAGCAAAAGGTCTCTGAGGAGGCACGCTGCACAGAGGGGCTGTGTAAGGCACTCACACTTATCCAGTCACTCAGGACAGCACATGGAGCAGAGTCCTGTCCTCCCTGTCCCTGCCAGGTCCTCAGTGCCCCAGGCTGCGTCCCCCTGGTCAATGCCGCTTCCACCTCTGTAGGTACCACGAGGTGAAAGCAAACCCAAACCCTCTGCTCTCTGAATTGCTTCACAGCTTCTCTACATCAACCATTTCCCAAAGGCACGGGACAGCTTCAAAACAAGCTCTTCTTTCCTTTACTCCTCCTCACAGACCCTGCAAAGTCTCCACGGTCTGTCCTTCTTTGTGTGTAGGCACCTGCCCAGAGGTACAACAGCAGGAGACTGTTGTGCTCAGCCGCTGTCAGGGGGTGAAGAGAGGATGGGGATGGCATCCAGAGGACAAGGCACCTTTTCTGAGTCACACCATCCTCTGCAGAGGAGCCCAGAGCCCTTCAGCACCTCCAAACACTTCTTCCCCTGTGCCAAACTGCAGCTAAGGGAAGTATTTATTGCAGCTGCACAAGCATCAACCGATGGTCCCAGTGTGTGGGGCAAAACATTCCCCTATCACACATGGATGCAGCACCGGAGGCTGTGCAGAGAGCCCAGCAGCAGGTCCATCTGCTTCCAAAAAACACCCTGGCTTTGTTTGAAGGGCCAGAGGGGCCAAGCAGTGGGCACAGCAGAGATGGGAGAGGCCTCGGGGACCTGCTCCATGGTACCAGCATCTGCAGGGTGTTCTGAAGTCCGCAGAAACTGCTAAAGCACTTGTGATGGGAGCAAGGAAAGGGCAAGTCAGTGTGCAGGTCTGACAGCCCTCTCTGCCGGGAGAGCCCACTGCACGGCCGCACACCACGTGCCAGTGCCGCAGGAGGGGTGCTGGGCTCCCACAAAAGCCCCTCCCAGCCCGGATTTCCTCATCGCTCGGCTCGGGGAGGATGCAGGAGTGCAGCATTTCGGCACGGAGCAGCATCCTAAGAGCTGCAGAGCATGGCTAAGCACAAAGCCCCGGTGTCCACCCTGCCCCAGCTCCAGCTCTGGCAGTGGCACAGCAGGGTGTTTCCCTCCAGCACTGGCAGAGAGTTTTGCAAATATTTTCCTGGGGCACGAAGGCTTCATCCACCCCCAGCCACGGGCTCCTCTCCCTTCTCCTCCTCCTCTCCCTCAGGCTCTCACTGAGCTGCCATCCCTCTGCCAAACTGCAGGTCTTTAACAAAACACTTCCCTGCACACGCATCCTTCCCCCCTTCCCTGATTTATCTCCAATGAGATCCCACCTTGCCTCCTCCTGGCACCACTGCCCTGCCACATCCAGCTGCCCTCTGCAACCTGGAGGCTGATGGTTGGAAGGGTGGCAAGGGTGCCCAAGGAGAGCTGTGGCCTGGAGCTGGGAGGGGAAGGGAACCGTGCCCCAGGGTCCCCTGTACTCACAGCACTTTCCCGGGGCACTTGGGTCCCCAGCTGCACTTGTGGTACTCGGCTTTGACGTAGCTCTCAGCCCCGTCCTGCAGCGTGCACGTCACGTTGCGCTGCACCACGTAGGCACAGTAGCTCCTAGGGGGAAGCACAGGGAGACACCATCACCCTCCGCCCCACAGATAGCAGCGCCCCAGCTAATCAAACCATCCCTGAGCAGGTCTGCCTGCCCCACCAGAGACGTCTTTGGGGGGCCAGCAGCTGGAGGGACCCCTCCCAACACTGCCCACCCCACCCACTGGAGACACGGACAGCAGTGGGACCCGGGGCAGCACAGGGAGTCCAAAGCCCCCAGTGGCAACCCTCTTCCTTGCTCTGGGTGGCTCCAGGTATCTCTCTCTTGGTTAAGGGGTACAGCTAAACTGCACATCCTCAACACAGCTCTGCCCACCTCAGCCATGCCAGGCTGTCTGCTCAGCATTGGGCAGTGCCCGGCCCCCTGGGTCACTCCAAGCCAGTGGCTGTCCCTCCCCCAGCTGTGGTCACTCTGCAGGTGAGCCCTGCCCAAGGAACCAGTCGCAGTGCTGGGAACAGGCTGCACACCCTCGCCTTCTGGTTCTTCACCATCTGCAAGAAACCCAGAGCCCCCCCCAGCAGACCCATGGTGTTGCAGGAGGCTGGGCTGGGTGCTGAGCACAGCTGCTGCTGTCACATTTGCATCACCACTGGTGCTGGGGTCACCTGAAGCCTCAGCCCTGGAGCTTGGCACAGGGTGGCCAGGGCGGTGAGAGGGGCTGGGGCACAAGCAGAAGCCCACCAGCAGTGGCAGTTATGGGAACAGCGTGTCAGAAATAGCTCCAGCAGCAGCTGGCAGGGGTGGTCCATCCTCCTGCAGCTCCTGGAGTGCTGCCAATGCTGCGGCCATCCCAAAAGCCTTTGGAGTTTGCTGTGGGTACTGTCACTCCTGGCAAGGCGTGATGCTACAGTCAGCAGAGGGAGAGGAGATGCAGGCTGGCTGCTCTGCAGGGCTGCAGCATCATGGCTCCATCATGGAGGCAGGGACAGGACACGGGTCCTGGGACAGACAGGGGCTGGAAACCTCTTCAGATCACTTGGACATGCAGCATAAGGAGTGAAGCCTCTTCCATCACACCTGCCCCCAGGTGCCACAGGGTCCAGCCAGCCCCAGGCAGGCCCTCTCCCGGGCTGAGCGGCAAAACCCAGAGCTGAGGATGAGGTGGCCAGGAGGAAGGCTGTGTGGGAAGGATGCAGGAGCACTGCTTGAACAGATGGAGGCCAAGGCTGTTCCAGCTGAAGGCAGAGCTGCTGGTAGGAGCAGATGGACTTGGTCCACAGCAGCAGAGACAGGAGGGACGTGCAGCGAGGCAGGGATTAAGGACACAGGGATGTGGCAGATGGCAGAGTGGGAGGAGAAGAGGGCACAGGCACACAGCATGGAGCTGAAGCAGAAACGGAGGCTCAGTGGGATGGAGCAGATGGGCCAGCACAAGCTGCAGGTGCCAGGAGGTGTTCAGTGAGGCGGGAGAGCCCAGCTCTCCCCGTGCAAGCCGGGGTTGCTGCGGCTGAGAATCAGTCCTGGCCTGTGGAAAGCAGCCTCAGGGCTGACCAGAGAACCAAGCTGCAGCACCTCAGCCCAGCTCCCATGGGTCTGGCATGATGATGGCATCAAGGGGGAGGTGAGGCAAGGGACTGGGACAGTCACAACAGGGCAGGAGGGTTTGGGGAGGACTGCAGAGTCCCCTGTTCAGGTGGGTGAGATTGTGTGTGTGCTCCTCCCACCCCCAAATCCCCCACCATCACCCCCTGGTGACAGCACCATGGGGCTCTGGATCACCCTGAGTGGGGAAAGATGGGTGAAGCCTCCAAGCACATGAAGGCAAAGAGACAAAGTACACCCACCCCCACCTCCTATACCAAGGCCCACAACAAGCCCCCAGTGCCCCCACTCAGAGGCCTGGAGCAGGATCCTCCAACAACCCACATGGGGCAGGAGCTTCCTTGGTGAAGCAGTTAGGTTATGAGCAGCTCACCCCCCTCCAATACCCTGGCCTTCCTTGCTCTCTTCCATCAGGGACCCCTGACACCCCCAGTGCATCCCCTTGCCCACCTTGGGTGCAGCATCAACATCGTTACCCCAGCCCCTTCCCAAGGGCTCTTTTTGCTCCCCTGGGATGGGCACCACAACACTGGGCAGCAACCAGCACTGCCAGCCTGCCTGGACACAAGTGGCTCTGCCCCAGGGAGAAGCTGCCAGGCTCAGAGCAGTGCAGGGATCCAGGCTGTTCCCTAATCCTCCAAAAGGGAGACACTGATCTGTGCACAGGGCCATGGGAGAGCAAAGCCCAGTCGCTTTTAGCTGGAGGGAAGGGAGATCACATGGCGCCTGTGGAAATTCAGAATCACTATCCATAAATCCAGATCCACTTACAGACACACTGCTAATCCCTCCGTAAGCAAGCTAATAGTGAACACAGGCAGATCTGCTAGCCACGACTAATAAACACTACCTACTTGTGACTGCTGGGGTTAAGGCAGTTCTGGCTCACTCTCCTTCCCAGAAAGCCCTTTCCTTCTCACCTGCCCGTGGCGAGCAGTTTTATAGCTCCAGCCTGATGGTTTAAGAGTGAGCAGCTGGAAAATGTTACGGGCTTTGGAAAGCTCTCACTGGCACTGCCAGTATTGTTCATCTCCAACGTTACTCTATTCATTCCTGCTTCTTCCTAACCCCACATCCTCCCTTTTCCAAAGCAGCCCTACAGAAACCCTGCTAGCAAACAAGCGGAGAGGGAAGGGAGCCCCCCTCCATGTAACAGCCTTTGTGGAACTGAATGGAAAAAGTCTATAGTGGAGTGTAAAGCCCACGTTCCTCTTCTGCCTGAGCTTTCCAGGTTACTTGAAAACATATTTCAACTCCAGTAAGTACGTGCTTTACAAGCAAACGTGCAGACTCCCTCCAAACCATCCCGCGTTTTCGTGTGTAGGTCTGT
>VZTU01000349.1:21534-37965 GCA_013400835.1 Zapornia atra | reverse complement strand
TTTCAAGGCAGAAACAGGATTTTGCATAGTTCTTTTTGCCGGAGTGACTTGCGTTTGCATAGGATAAAGTCATTCCAACTCAAGTTTACATTGGTTCTTAGTAACAGATGGTAAAGAGGTGGGGAAAGAAAAAAGTATTGGGGAAGCAGTCCATAATCAGGAACTGCAAGCAGAAAGCTCATATGTTTAAGTGGAGGCTGAAGTATCAGCTAATAATTTTCTATTAGTCTTGCTTATTTTATAGGGAGAGTAGCCACACTCGAGAAGCCTTTTCAGTCTAGTCAAAAGATGTTGTTCTTTATACTCTGAAGAGGTTAATGCACATCAACAAAGCAGTCGTCTGTCACACGGACAGATCAGAAAAGTGAGCTAGATTTACATTTTGCCATCAATATTCACATACTGCACCCAACATGAAAGACAGCAAGTAGGTCAGTGTAACTGCTTTTAATAGCCTGTATTGCAAGTTGCTGAAAATAGCACAACTGAGAAGTGATCCGAGAAGCAAATCACAATCACAAACTAAGAAAATCTCCTTTAGCAGAGGGCCACACACTTTATGGTCTTACTTAACAGCTAGGATTACTGCTGCATTCATAGTTCAGGTGATTATAAAATACTTTCAGAAATTATCTATCCATTTTCCAATTAAGACATATGCATTGCTAGAGGGATCAAACAAGCTGCAGCAAAACACAGTAAGGGCAAGGTATATGATGTTTGCTTCTCTTCAGTTCCAGTCTGCAGTAGAACTTTAGTAAAAAAACCCAACAAAAATTAGAAGTAATTTCCTCCCTGCTTTCCATACTATATCTCTGCCTACGTAATTCTGATTCTTTAGTTTTACTGTTGTAAATTGGTTAGTCTCTATATGCCACAAATATTGTGGTAAATTCACCACTGGCTCACCTGTAAAACCATGCTTCTGCTAAAGTGCTATTGACCCTTCCTTCCCTTAATCATTTTCATAAATATCCAAAACTTTCACCATCTCATCTCAAGCTTTGAAGTAAAACTGATGGACAAATGTTTTCTCCTTCCCCTCCCCCCCCTCTTTTTTTTTGCAGCCATATCTGCAAGTGCTGCTGTCTGCACAGAGAAGGAAGGTGTTTGCAGCTTCATTGCTATGGAAGTCTAAGTTCTCTCTGCCATACATATTAGAGGGCAGCCATGTGACTAGCACGCTTGCGGCGGAATGGACACAAAGTCTCAGGATTACGTTCATTTTACCCTCAAGCTTTCAGTGAATTCTTCTCCTCCTCCTTGCCTTCAGATACTTAAGTATCTCAACAATTCACGGTTTGGTTTTTGCCTACCCAAAAGCATTCAGCTATGGCTTTCCAGTTTTTCTTCTACTTTCTAAAGGTCATACTGCCCACCATTGTAGGATACAAGGATTACATTGTATGGCATAATGACAGCTATCTTTACAGACATCCAAAGCAATCCATTTTCCATCCCTAGGGAACACTTCGGAAGGCAGACTCCCAGGGCTTCATCTACCTTCAGGGGAATTTAGGTCACATCATACTTCTTTAAGAAATAACTTACACATTGCATCCAAACTATCTCAACTGGCCCTACAGTTTCTATCCACAAGGTCTCTAAATAACAAAGAAAACCCCATCCTCCAGAAATTCAAGAGAAGACTAGTTAATTAGAACAACACAGGTTATCCCCTGCAAGCTCTGTAACTAGCAGAGTTCAAATTTCAAGAACTGCCCCCTCCCCCCAAAAAAGAACCAAACACCACCCAAAAAGCCCACCAAAACAAAACCCAAACACAAAACCAACACAGAAACACAAACATCTACATTAATTGCACTTTCAAGTTGTTCATTTATACAATTCAGTATGTGTATAAGCAGGAGGAAGAGAAATTAAACTGTCAGCCTTGTATCTGTGTGACATTTTCTAGTGTTGTTTTTTCTAGTAAATTTTTACTATTTGTTGCACAAAAGTTGTACAGGGTGGAGTTAATGTTTCTCTTGGCTCTCAGTTACAACCACAAGCAGCCGGTAAATGCAGTTGTGCAGTTTTAGGACTGCATTAGTAACATCTCACAGCTACTGTAAAACAGAATGAAGTGACAGCGCTGCAAGACTGTAGCACACATTTGCTGGAGGTTTTTTATGCTGTCGACAAGACAGCACACACACACACAGAGACTATCCCTCCCCTCATCCCTCTCACATCCACCACAATCAGTGGGTCAGCCTGAAGGAGAATGGACACTCCTACAGATAAGGTAAATAGTAACAGAATACCATACCAGTGTATGTACTCAGAGCACTACAGTAGCTGGTAAGGATGATTTAGTTGGTCTCCCCTCGGTTTTGCAACTTGGAATTCATTCCAAGCTCCATTGTTTCTACATCTTGCTTGCACCATGTTTCATTTCCAGATTACCCTTACTAACAAAACTACATGAATTCACAAATTCACAATAGATTCTAGTTCACAGCATCCTGTGAGATACTCTGCATTACTTAACTTCTGATTTCTCTTTTAGTAAACTAAAGAACTGGAAAAAAAAATCTTTTTTAATGTGCTTTTACACTTGTAATTACCTACTTTAGTCTACATGAAATAAACAAAATTATCTAATGACAGATTTTCTGGCAAAAGCTATCAGGACCCACCAGTTCAAGACCAAAAGGTAAACCAGGAACACCCGGCCTTCTATTATCCAACCCTGCCTTTGACAGAAGACACATAAAAACTGCTTTCATATTCTAATCCAAACATTGCTCAACCTATAGCCCAGCAAAAGGTAATTAAACTTTTCTAACTGATCCTCAGTTCTGAATAAAAGGCACATTTTCCAATAGTTTTCTCCATGTCACTGATGTGACTGTATCACAAGACACTGCAAATCCTGAATTTGAGATCACGACAGCCTAGCATACTGAGCAGAGGTTCTTGGGCAACAACCAACCCCACTCACAAATTCAGTAAGTTTCATTTTAAATAGATTGTTTCTTTTCTTCTCACTGTCCATACCAGAATGCAGACACTTGCTCACTCCTTTCACGATTAGGTGTCTTCTACTAACTGCACACTGCAGCTTGTAGCAATGATGTGAACATGAGCTATCGAGTTCCTGGGATGGTGGGCAAGCAGAGGGACTCTCAGCACCCTTACACACCAGCTCTCTTTGGCTGAGAAGTTGGAGAGAAACCTGAGCACTCAAACACCAGCGAACTGAAAAGAAAGAGAGGTTCACAACCAAGACTGAGACCTCAGCCTGTATGAAAGCTCCATCTCCATTTGTAACTGGTCAAAACTCTAAATCAAAGAGAGGGAACAAGTGCAAGGGGAGGAGAAAATCTGGTCTATTAGTACCTTTCCTAAAACAACATCATGGCACTTAATATATGCATTTATAGAAGGCAGAAAGAACATTAAAATGAAGCACATGACATATAAGCAGAGAAAAATCTGAAGAACCCTATTCCTTGTTCAGCTGAGTACACACACTACACACTGGGTGCTAAAATGCCTGAGCACATGTTTCTGCAGTACTGCCTTCTTCCAGGTTTTGATACCACTGCAGTCTGCATAAACTGACAAACAAATCTGATGAAAAATACTCTTCCTCACTATATGCCTACTCTTATTCTCCTGTATGGGGTATAAAGGTCATTATTAACACAGCTATACAAATTAACTTGGTTTGAAAGACACTAACAAAGACAAACCTCTGTAAGGACACCAGTGGAGAGGAAGAACATGGCACATGTCCAGCTAGTTTCTGACTTCCATATGTGTTTTCAGATGCTTAAAGGAACATTGATCACTGAAAAGCACAACTTTGGTAAACAAATGACAAATCATAATTTTTGTGGTTAAAAGAAGTGCATAGAACCTTAAAATAAGAGCTAAAATTCTGGTTTTCATTCCAGCCATCAAATACAACTCTGTAGTTACTGCACACATTTCCCTGATATGCAAGCCATTCCTGTCAAATCACCAGAGTTCGGTCCCAAGGTCACTACAAACACATAATTGTCTCCTCTCTTTCTGTGTATCAGTTTTGGTACATTTGTGGAGGATATTCGATCCTCTTAAAACAAGAATAAGGCTTTTTACCATGTCAGATTGTTATTTTAAATCCCTTTATTACAGCTTTGGAGGCCTTAGTTACTGCAGTATAACTGCTATCTTCCGAAACTGCTACTGGAAAAAGTCTGTTCACAGCCACTTAGAGAAAAACTGAGAGGAAAAAGTGGTATGTTTGTATTTTGAATGGCACAAAGCAACAGACTACATCTCTAACCAGTCCTACGCAAGAGATGAGCAGCTAGTTTTGCTCTGATAACTAATGTCTCTTGCTACCTCAGGTTCAAATGAGGAAAAACAACCTACAGCAAAATCACTGTAGAAACTCATGCCCTGACTCTCCCCATTCCATGCAAACAGATTTCATACAGCAAGCCATTCAGCCTTTTGAGTCAACGACTTACAAGCCTCCCACATCTCCTCTCCTCCCAGTACACCACCAGAGAAGTCAGATTCACAGAATGACAGCGACTGGAAGGGACCTAGAAAGACCATCTGGTCCAGACCCCCTGTTAGAGCAGGATCACCTCCAGCATGCTGCACAAGACAGCATCCAGGCAGGTTCTGAACGTCTCCAGTGAAGGAGACTCCACAATCTCCCTTGGCAGCCTGTCCCAGTGCTCTGCCACTCTCCGGTAAAGAAGTTTTACCTCATGTTTAGGTAGAACTTCTTATATTCAGTTTTGTGCCCACTGCCTCTTGCCCTGTTCCTGGGCACCACTGAAAACAGACTGATGTCATCCTCCTAACACCCACCCCTCAAGCATTTATAGGGATTGATAAGATCCCCTCTCAGTCTTCTCTTCTGGAGGCTAAAATGTCCCAAGTTCCTCAGCCTCCCTCCAAAAGAGAGAGGTTCTCTAGTACCCTAACCATCTTCGTAGCCCTTTTTTGGTACCCTCTCCAGTAGCTCTGTGTCCTTCTTGAACTGGGGAGCCTAGAACTGCACAGGGTATTCCAAATGAGGCCTAACCAGGGCAGAGTAGTCATGATGCTTTACTGAGGTACTTTCCTGAGTACTGAGGAAGGTACTTCCCTTCCTCAATTTCAGATTACACCCACTTCGCAATGAACCTCATCTCTAGTCCTGTTCTTATTGCTTCCTTCTCCAATTTAACAAAGATTTTGCTCACCAGTTATCCAACGTACTTCCCCAATTTTTCTTCCTATAGCATTTTCATGGCACCTGTCTCAAAGATGCTGTGTTCTCTCATTGTTCATACATGAAAGAACTGAAAGAGAACAGAAGCTACGCTTAAAATGTTAATTTGAAAAGTTAAAAGAAATACTCACCTCCAAGGTGAGAAAACCTCTATTCCATTACTGTTAACACAAATATAAACACAAACATGTGAAAGCTGGTGGGATTGTCTATCTCCTATGTGAAGTCCCTTACCTCCAAGTGAATTTGTAAATCCTCTTCTTGTTAACTGAAGTAGCAGTACTACTGAATTTTCACCACAGTACAACCTTCATTCTTGTTTACTTTCCTAGAGTGATCCAGCAGAGAAATGCCAAGATTTACTGTTTCAAAAAGATTGCTCTGTCTGATGTGCAACTAGACTTCTACAGATTATTATTTCATTTCAGTTTACCAGAGCTTAACCAATTTGATGCAAAAAAGTTATGGATGGGAGGAGTTTGGAGGGTGGATATTTATTTTCTGAAGTTATGGTGCTTGAATTGTATGACCACTGAAAATAGGATTATTTTCCCTATCACAGTCATTTAATAATCAATAGAGTTTGTGGACACATAAGTACTGAAGGGAAAACAGCAAAACAAAAAAAAAGCCACATACAATCCAAAATTTGGCATTTACAACATTAATTACTTTATCTTACATTTTGGAATTAAAAAGAATAGCAATGCACTAAGGAATAAAGTATACGCTACACCCAAATCGTGGCACAGTAATATCAGTGAAGCCAAATTACCAGAGTTCTCTCCCAACAATACCTGTCAGTGAAACTCAAGCCTCCAGCAGAATTATTTAACACACTCAAAATCCTCCACATTTCTATCAAAGGCAACATTATTCAACCCATTTACACAAGGGAGCATTTCCACCACCACACATTTTCTCAGACATTGGAATTAACTGTTACCCCATTAGAAACCTCCTGTCCCCTCTGTTTTGTCCAAGTAGCTACCTGAAAAATTCACACTGAGATTATGTAACTGGCACCACGCAAGGGGCACCACAGCTACCGAGCAGTGTTCCTTACAGGCCCCTTGTTACAGGGGTATTAACGACCGCAACCAGCCCAACCTCACTTCCCTGGGGAATTTCCTGCACAGTACAGCTTCTGGCTCACTTCTGAAAGCCTCCTCAGCCCAGACTGCACAGCAGGCCTATGCTCCCTCCAACAACAGGGAGCTTCTCAGGGCTGGTGCGTGGCCAGCCCGACAGTTGTCACCAGTTGTGCCACTCATCATCTTCCTGAGGATCCCTGCTGAAACAGAGCTATAGAAATACTCAAGCCAATCGTGTTTGCTGTTCAGGCTGCATTGATCAGCCCAGCAGTGAGCTAAGTAACAACTTCAAAGGGAAACATTCAGAGAGAGAGAGAGGGAAAAAAAGAAAAAAAGAAAAAAATATCATCTCAACCAAAATTCCTAAACTGGAAGGCCTGTCACCAAAAAATTGAGGATGGAAACCTCAAAGTGAAAACCTATTGGTTCTGATCAGTAAACTTTTGCCACAGTTGGAGCATTAAAGGGAAAAAAAAAAGGGGGCAACTCTAAACTAAATACAGAAGCACAGGTGCATAATCTGAAGAAAATACTAATTTTTGGTACAGCTCATGAAAAGGTTGGATTCTGCTGGCACATGTGTCACATACAAAAAGAACTGAGTGACAGAAGCAAGGTTTTTGATGTTCAATGTTTTAACTGAAAGGCATTTTATTTTTCGTTTTCATTGTTTTACTTCAAACTTTACCTCTGTGCCACTGTCTGCAAAGGTAACTCCATCTTAAAATAGCTTAGCTGCCATTACCTAAGATATTATCTTTTTTTGCAATTGGAAGAAACAAGGGAGAAGAGGGGGAGTAAGTGTTATTTGGTGAAACTCATTTGCATTTGGCTTCTTGAGCATGACCACAGAGGAATTATTACAACTGGCATCTTTTTAGTGATCGTAGGCTGCTTGAATCAAGCTCCCATCTTGCCCTACTATAAGGAAAGCATCCTATCATTGACTCCACTTCTGCGAAGCTGTACAACAACATTACAGCTGAGAAAACCCCACAGTCTGGGTAGCCAGTGAGCAGCAGAACACCTCTAAACCAAAGAGAATTCACCTTTCCTCATTCTGTCAGTCATTTTAGGTTTACCACCGAGACACTGTGCCTAACCACCCCCATACATGTACATGGACACTAAGAACAGTTTTCCAAGCAGCGTGAAGTCCCAGAATCACAGAATTGTAGGGCTTGTAAAGGATATCAAGAGATCATTGGGTCCAACCCCCCTGCCAAAGCAGGTTCCTTAGGAAATGCAGTCTGCCTCTCTGTCCCATAGTGTGCAAGGCTCATTAACAAATATGGACCAAGGCTCTTTCTCCACTTCAGTTACATGCTGCTGCGAGGTAATAAAACTAGCACTTGTGCTTTTAAATTTTTTAAAGGGGAGGGCTTGAACTGCGTGAAACACTGCTGAAATGGCAAAGACTATTCAGAGTTTATGAAGTTAAGTATCTCTTCCAAGGTCTAGAAATGTGGTGCGGGCTTCTCATTAACATTTCAGAAGGGAATATATAGCAGGAGAAGAATGTGTCTTTAGAACTTGCATTTCAGTGGTTCCAAAACGTAAAACGGTCTGAACAGTCAGCAACTATTACTTTAGTCCTGCAGCTTTAATACATTCTTAATACCCACTGAAATGAAGAGATTCCTTGGACAGGAAGTCTGCAATTTACCCATGAGCATTTAATAGTCAGGTCACAATACTTTCTGCATAGTTAAGATTATATAATGGTTTCGGTCATTTCATCATAAAAGAAGGCATTCTGAAAAGACACAGTACCTGTTGGTTATTAGCAACTTTGTTACACTGATATAAAGAGAGTAACTTCCTGCAGCAGCTTATAATTATCAGACTGTGCTCAGGAAAGTGCCAGATTTGATAGAGTAAATGCTGACAAGTAGTCACTGTTCAAAGAACTAACTGGACTTAAAGACTCTCCTTGACCACTATTCCCTGCACTGTGAGAAAAGCCATCCAGATTGGTCACCACCAAATGATCACTGATCACCCCCAAAGTGATCAGAAAACACAGGCAATCCCTGAAGCTGTTTTCAGATTTGTCTGCACGTAGGAAGCAGACTATTAACATCCTTTCATCAACCTTAGTTGAGCGAGTGACCTCAGTACGTTGCATCTCTTCTGGACTGAGAAAAGGTACTACAGAGCAAGCAGAGAATGCACTGTGAATTCACATGTCAGTAAATCTGGAGCACAGGCATACTTAACAGTAGATCACTGAATTTTCTTATGGGACAGGCAGCCCAAAAGGAAATATTGTAGTCACTGATCCTGATCTACAATAAGACACTTCAATTTCCTGAGAAAATAAAGTAACTTTTGCTGAGGTCCAAATGTGAAGAGCACTGTTGGGAGCAGGAAGAACAAAGAACAGAAATCAGTGTCACCTAAAAAGCTAGAAATATGGCTGGGGTATCACACAGACCATCTGAGATACAAATAAAGACTGTGTGGATGATTTTAATCCTTGCTAAGTGAGGTATAACATGCCAGTCTTATTGTGTAAGCACATCACAGTGCTGACTTCTGCTGACACAGCAACCTGCTGGTGTGCCAGGAGTAGCATGTTGTACCTTCTATGTTTGCTGAACTATTAAAAAAAAAGTTAAGTAACTTTCTTACAGAGAAAGAAGAATCAAAAGACAGAAAGGGAACAATAACAGTAGGAGGGAAATTTCTGTCAGGAGACAACAGGAGAGAAATAGGTCATGTGCTAGTTCCACACTCCCTCCTTTGTGTGCATGTGCAAGCACACGGAGACACTTGTGCAGAGAAGTTCCACTGTGCTTAGGAGAACTGGGGGTACACAGTGGGCAGGGACTTTCCAACTACAACTCAGTACTGTGTGATCAGAAGAGCCTAATTAAAGAGAAGGGAGAAGGAATATATGGGATTACCTGTGGATAGTCCATGAAGGGAGCTGGGCTCAGTTTCATGCACAAAGGAAGTGTATGATTCTCTCTAGGAAACTAGTAAGGTTTGCAGTTCTTGTGACTACAAACTTTCATGCTTGTTCTTACCAGCTCAACCCCTCTCCTTGAACAATTTCAAAGCACATGTACTAGTTTACGCTACCACAGCATATAACTGAAGTGGGGAATGGGTTAAAGATTTCCTGTCCTATCTGGTCTGGTAGGGGGAAGCTCTGGACACAGTGCACAGCAGAGCCAGACTCTTCCTGTTTCTGCCACCAGCCTCTCAGGACAACATGTCTCGGCCTCTCTGAATCTGTAAACAGCGATACTTATCTCTCCTCAGCAAAATGCTCTGATCCCTCAGGTAAAATTAAGAAGCTCAATATCATCATTGCTGAACCCAACGGCAGCTGAAGACTCAGACAGCTCATGAGAGCTCATACTGTGCTCAGATACGCAAATGAGCAGAAAAAAAAGAAAAAAATCTTGTTCCTAACCTTACAAGCAAACCTCCCTTTGACTTCCTGTCCAGACCACCACAGTCAGAAATGTTCAGAACCACAAAGACCAGGAATGAGAATGGAAAGGTATATGCCAAGACCATGCTACTTCTCCCCTGACAGTCAGCAGTCATCATGTGCCAGTAAAGCAGCTGTAGCCACCATGCAAAACGTACTGAATACAGAAGTCTAAATGAGAGCTGCCTGATGAAGCTCTAAGTGTGCCAAGGGAGCCCTCCATATGCTTACAGAAAAGGACACTGCACAAGCAATCCCACACAAGTCTAGGGAGCTGCCTTCTGCTGTTTTATTAACCACAGAGCACAAAAAAGTGCATCCTCCTTGCTTTAACAGTGAGAAAGGTTGTGAAGGCAGAAGAAACTCAAACGTGAAGCAGCCCTGACTGAACACATGGATGAGAAAAGAAAGTACAGTAAACAGAAATAGAGACTGTTCTATTAGGTACTGCAAAGGAGATAGTATGAATGGTCTTGTTAATCATTTTGTGAAAACGGATGCTTTTCTGAAATGCTCCACATTTGTCCAATAGCTGACACACTTGTATAACTATGAGGACACAGAATGGTTGTGCACAGCAAAGCTTATCTATGCATTAGCTTTAGTACCACTGTCTATAAAACTGTGCATGTGTGTGTTTGTGGGCAGGTCAAACCTAAAATCAATTTCCAGTACTATGAAGTGTGATTACGATATGAAAAGCAAAGCTGCTGGATGAAATCAGTCAGAAAGTTCCAGACATTGTTTTGCAATTCGCATCATCAGCCCTATAGTCCACTCAGAAATCAGAGAAAGCAAATTCAGAACCGAAGGTAATAAACTCTGCTCTAGTGTTGGTGAGTAATGCTTTGATAGATACCATTATACATATCATCAAGTGACATCTCCTTAACCTTTTTTTCTTCAGTCTGAATGGCGACCTTTGTTTCAAACAGTAACAGAGACCCCCAAAAAGATTTCCATTTCCAGCCCCTCCCCTCCAAGCTTTTTTCACAGGGGTTTCTTGAGAAGGGCATAGAGGAGGGCACCTAATCTGTTCCCACTGCATATGCTGAATCTTATTGCCAAAACTATTTTTAAATTTACCTGTGTAAATATGATTTGTAAGACCAGCAGTCTGACTTCTCCGTTCTATCAGGAGAGAACAGCACAAACAGAAACTCTCTCCTTTTAACCTCCAAGATAACACAAACATTATTTTTCGTCCAGAATTCAAACAAAATGTTTCAGGTCACCAAAGAAAAAAATTATGAACCTTACAGAATCACAGTTTTGGTTAGAAGGGACCTTTAAAGGTCATCTGTGTCATCCCCTCTGCAATGAGCAGGGATATCTTCAACCAGACCAAGTTGCCCAAAGTCTCATTCAACCTGGCCATTAACACTTCCAGGGATCTTCCCACAGCTTCTCTGGGAAACTTGCTCCACTGCCTCACCACCCTCACACTAAGGAATTTCTTCCTAATGTCTAATCTACATCTACCCTCCTCCAGCTTAAAGGCACTACCCCTTGTGCTCTTACTACATGTGGCAGTAAACACTGCCTCTCCACCTTTTCTGTAGGCCCCTTTAGGCACTGGAAGATTGCTATAAGGTCCCCCCAGAGCCTTCTCTCTCCAGGCTGAACCAGCCCAACTCTCTCAGCCTGTCGTCCTAAGAGAGTTCTTCCAGCCCTCTGATCATCTTCCTGGTCCACATCTGGACTTGCTCCAACAGCTCCATGTCTTTCCTGTGCTGAGGACCCCAGAGCTGGACTGAGTACTCTAGGTGGGGTCTTACAAGAGTGGAGTAGGGGTGAGAATCACCTCCCTTGTCCTGATGGCTATGTTTCTTTTGATGTGGCCCAGGATATCCACTTGTGGGTCACATAGCCACACGGCAAGGCTGACACTCCTGCAACTGACATTCCTGCAACAACAGTAGAACAGTAACAAGCAATTCAGTACTGACAACTGATGACAATGTCACCACGTTCACATGTTTCTGGAACGAGTATAGACATCTTTGTCTCATTTCTGAACAGCTGCCCAGCTTTTGCAAGCTCACTCTATGTTAGTGTAGGTACAGGTGGGATTTTAGAGTGCAAATACACTGTGTCATTAACAGGCTCTGCTCACATCCCATTTGCTAATCTTTGTGTTTCCTTGGGATTTCTTTCCTCCTTCTCTAAACCCATAATCAACTCCTAAGTCTGTGCAGTAGATATAATTCACCTACTACCAAGCACTTAAATGCTTTGCTTCGGTTATAGTTCTAAGGAGTTCATATTCACTCAAGTTTTCTCTGCACAGGAAAGTGAAAACTGGAACTGCCACGAAGAACCTGGTCTTCTCAAATCTTGATGTCAATAACCTACTGATGACACAGCAACTTAGCCTGCACCCCTGTTTCTGTTTCACTAAAACTCCATTGTGCTTTATTACTTATTTCATGCAGTCCAGAATAGTAATGTGAAAATATTGCTACTGCATTTTCAACATCTCTGGAAGCTCAAAGGAGGTTCCATACAAACCAACATGCATGTTTGCATGCACCAGTCCTGTTAATAAACACACATCATTCAGGTTTCCCAGGATTGATTCCCTAAGTCTATAGTTCCCTGTCTGGCTTACCACTGTCTCCAAGCATCTGCCAAAGCAAAAAGCCTATTGGTGGTTTTAATTCCCTTCCAGTGAGGGTCCTGTTTACACCTCTAGTCTGCAGAGGTAAACAATAGATGCCAGCAAGGATTACAGATTTTTTACACCTGACTGTCATTACTTAATGAAGATGGTAATTGTACCAGTGCCAAATAGTAAGTATTGTAGAACATTTGTCACAGAAATAATGTTCTACCCCATCGTAGATAATCTATCCCTAACTTCTGCTGGTTTACTCTTCTAGCCTTCCAGAAAAAAAACCCAACAACTTTGTGCACTTAAATTTCCTCACAATTTGCTCCACTTCAGCAAACATTCAGTATCCAAATGTTAATGTAAAAAAATAAAATTATACTGATTCACAAACCACATAATTCCTCTAAGTGTCCCGAATATATTTTGCCCACCAAAAATAAAACAACTAAATTTGTTTTACAATTAAAGAAATTCCAGGGTATAGACCAAAGCAGAAAAGTGTAGATTATCCAATATTTTCCAACTCTTGAGCTACATTTATTCTAGTAAATGCACTACTTATCACATATCTCAAAAATGGACCACTGCCGTATAATGTAAGTGTATGTATATATAGATATATATGTATGTCAGTCTTAAATATAGTTTCTGCCCAGGCTAAGAACCCCCACTATTCTTACATATCTTCTTGCACCAGGAACATTGACATCTGCAGAAACCAAAGAGTCACTCTACTACACACAGCAGCAGCAGACCCTAGCATACATCTGCAGTGCACAAAAGCAGTCATAAAGTGGATAGACAACACTGCTTGGCAGGCTCCTCACACGCTATGTCCGACCTACACCCAAATTTTACTTGCTCCCCTCACCTTAGCTATCATATCAAGTCACAACTTGCAGGCTGAAGCTGCCCACACTTTCTTCCATTTGCCTGTCCCAGCTAAGAGCACTGCCTGAAGACAAGCCACATCCCCAAGAACTTCCTAGCTTCCAGAAGTGGCAATATTTTCCCTAACACTTACAGAGGCTACACAGTAACACAGAATACTAACAAGTCTGAACACACAAATGTAAACACTGTTATACACTCCCACTTCTCTTGCAGTAATTTCTGGAGTAGGGGATGGTAACAACAGGATACCCAGCCTCAAGGATTTCTTGTATGTCATTCACATCACCAACTCAAAGAAGGTCACTGGAAAGGGCATCTTCACGCCGTTTCAACGCCAGCTGTACCACAAAACATTTTTGCATAAGTTATTTCAAAGTTTTGAAATCCCTATGGCCATTATCTATTCTGCCAAGATTTCCCTTCAGCATGGAGATTTTTTCCGTTCTACAAAGCTGAACTCTGGCTCCAGGGATGGCTGTGGAAATGATTTCTGATTTCAGTGGGAGCAGGATTCAGCTGCCCAAGTTCAGGTTCATGACTCGCTCCCCAGCTGGATTACTGAGGGAAAAGCGAAGCGCTAGAAAAAGGGGTGGGGGGAAAGGCAGAATCTTTACACCTCCTTCTACTCTTTTGAGCATTTCAAACTACAGTCTCTTGCAATAATGTGAACACTGTAAGCCAGGGAATGATAAGTCCTGTTTCAGAGGCAGCAAGAAAGAAAACCCAGCAAAAATCATCATCCCCCTTACTAAGCATATCTGCCCGAAACAAAGCAAGTTTCATCATGTGCTTGTACGGTTTAAGCACATATCTCTTGCCAGTTTCCAACACGCAGGAACCCAGCCATTTTTTAAGTTATTTTTTTAAATACTATATATGGAAATGCCTGCAATTGACAGCCACATCAAAGACAGACAGACGGGATATTCATAAACACCAAAATCAATCAGGCTAATCCTAGATGGACAGGGGATAAATTTGTAAATCTTTCATAAAAATTTGAAAAATCTAATACTAAACCTTAAAAATCCTATCTATCAGAAGCAAACCAACATCAGCACTGTATTTCACTATACAGCATCGCTACTAAAAAACATCTGGAAGACTTGAAACTAAAATGCTGTAGCTCCTGACTAGGAAAAACAATTAAGGGATGCAAAAGTTCCTCAAAAATTCACATAATATGGTCCTCTATAAAGGCTACTACACATGCAGCTTTTTACTGAAGAACTATGAGAATAGACATTTGATTACTTTATGCATGTGGAATCATCCAAGAATTTTTGCCTTGTACCAAGTCTTCCAATATTATATAAATCCAAGCTTTACACCATTTGGTGGGTTTTTTGTGAGATTTGGTTGTTGTGATAGTCAGTCCTCTATAAATTTCATCTTATTCTAAGAATATAAAAAAAGGATTTCTCACAGCAAATGCTTTAACCTTTCGATAACTCCTACTTAAACTCTCCATGTTTACATGCCCAGCACTGAAGCACTCCCTCACAATTCACTTGCACACTGTCCCCACTCTTCCGCCCCCAAATTTGGCCAAAAGCTCCTTTCAGCAACAAAATAACTAAGCCACCTGAGAAGTGACCAGAGAAAGGAGACTCTGAAAGAGACAAATCTTAGGTTATTGCAGGTATTCTGGTGTTACCTAACACACACAGTCAAAACCTGGAGGTGGTTTATTGTCATTCACAAATACACTGAAATGTATCTTATGAGGATAAATTTGTATTCCTATACTACTCCATGTTATTCCTTCAAATTCTTTGATCTTTCTTTAATGTAAAAGGAGTCTCGATATTCAGCATCTTCTGCCTTCTTCAGGGATAAATCATTCAAATCTCTACAAATCTCAAGGGCAGCTTTCTTATACAGTTGATCATTTAAACATGACAGGCAGGAAGAAAAAAAAACTTAAATCAGAATTATGAACACAAGAAAAGAGGATAAGAGTTTGGGTTTGTTTTTTTTCAAATAGCTGGAAAACTCTTTTTTCAGACAGGAAATACTTTCATTCCCTAGAAAGTGAGTTTCAAAATCAAATACGGGATAGAAACATTCCAGGGCTGAAACCAACTGACTCATAAGGAAGGGGGAAAAAAGAAAGAAAAAAAGTGAAAATTTATCTTGACTATCACTAAGATGCTATGACATTTGCATCTATTTCTGAAGCATTCATTTCCTGAGACACCAGTGCCTCTCAATTCGTATCTGAAAGATGCGAAACCTGCGCGTTCCAGTTTCCCCATGTTTTAACTTCTTCCTATCTTTTTTTCTTCATAAAACCTTCCAAAAAGCCTTTAGTTCTCTAGCGACAGATTTATCCTCTGTTCCTTTTACAGACCCCAAGTTTTCCTGCGGCAAGTGGAAGAGTTGGTTTTTTGTAAGTTGTAACAGGAAATGCCAATACTTAAGATTCAGAACCATGAGCTGTGTGGCTTGCAAGTCAAAATAGCTTAAGTAAATCACAAAATCAAAGAAGGAAAAAAATAGGTTCCTCTTGTGATCTAAGTTGATGCACTGGAACACCCACTTTGAAAGCTGGTGAAACCAAATGGACACAGGATTCATTGTCCTGTCTGTGGCAGTAGTCAAAGTATCAAGAAAACAACCTAAGAACAAGGAAGGATACGGTGAGGCTTCACATACACATCTTGATTCACAGAAACATAGAATCTCAGAACGATTTGGGTTAGAAGGGACTTCAAAGCCCATTTAGTTCCACCCCCTCTGCCATGGGCAGGGACCCCCTCCACTAGACCTGGCTGCCCAAAGCCCCATCCAATCTGGCCTTGAACACTTCCAGGGATGTGGCAGCCACAGCTTCTCCGGGCAGCCTGTGCCAGGGTCTCACCAGCCTCACAGTAAAGAATTTCTTCCTAACGTTTAATAAAAACCTACCCTCTTTTACTTTAAAACCATTGCCCCTCATCCTATTGCTACATTCCCTGATAGAAGAGTCCCTCTCCCATCTTTCCTGCAGCCCCTCTTCAGACATTGGAAGGCTTTTATAAGGTAGAACCTTCTCCAGGCTAAACAAGCCCAACCCTCTCAGCCTGTTCTCATAGGAGAGGTGCTTCAGTCCTCTGATCATCTTCCTGGCCCATGTCTGGACTCACTGAAACAGCTTCATCTTTGTCTTACTTTGGGG
>VZTU01000349.1:260-21299 GCA_013400835.1 Zapornia atra | reverse complement strand
TCCCAGCTCACTCAGCCTGTCCTCATAGGGGAGATGTTCCAGGCCCCTAATCATCTTCATAGTCCTTCTCTGGACTCTCTCCAGGAGGTCCCTGTCTTTTTTATACCAGGGAGCCCAGAACTGGACACAGTAATGATGGAGTACTCCAGGTGGAGTCCCCAGGAGCAGAGTAGAATGGCAGAGGGCTGCTCTCAATCCATTCCCCGCCCAGCCTGTAGCTGTGATTGGAACTGCCCAAACACATGTGTAGGACCTTGCACTTGGCTTTGTTGAACTTCATCAAGTTCATATGGGTCCACTGCTCAAACCTCTGGCCGGCATCCCTTCCCTTCACCATGTCAAGCACACCACACAGATTGGTGGCATTGGCAAGCTTGCTGAGGGTGCACTCAATCCCACTGTTCATGTCACCAACAATGATGTTAAACAACACCAGTCCCAATGCTGAGAGATCCAAAGGAATGTTATTCATCACTGGTCTCTCTTATCTACCAGTGCTGTAACCCCAATGTAGAATGCCACCCATTTTTTCAGGTGTGATCTGCCTTTAGTGAAGCCACACTGGCCGTCACCAATCACCTCCTTACTTTCTACATGTCTGATGATGATGAGCTAGCCACTGCAGACTATACATGGTTTGGACAACTAACACCCTTTCTACCTCTTTTTGTTTGCAGTCTTGTAATTTCCAACCTCATTCTTTCTCAAGTTAACCTGTTCAAGAGCTTGGTGAGGGGCTTCAGTGGTACTGACATATCATGTATTTAGTTTCCAAACGGTCTAAGCATTTTGTTTCCAGTTGGATGCTCTGCTGAAAAGGACTAGCTACAAATCCACCAGAGAAGGTTAGATACAGTTTTAAGCTTTTTGGTGAAATGCCATATGAACAGGCGGATTGTAAGGGCTCGTATGGTGGAGGTTTAAAACTTCAAACTACTCTGCCATAACCTGAGAGGGAACACATTCAGCACAATGCCATTAAGTTCAATTGTTCCCTGAATAAAACCACTTTAAAGAAGTTTTATACCTGGCCTCATTCATATCACTATGCACACAAGACAAGCAAACTGACCATTCTTACTGTAAAAAAAGGTAGATATGCTATTTAAAAAGTTTTCTCCTCCCTCATCCTGTTTAAATGAAACACCTCTGCATTTCATATTTTCACATTAATCCTATCCTGATGTCACCTAAAACCTCCATTGTTCAATTCCATCACACATTGTCTTCTGAACTCTGATAGCCTGGGAGGAAGCAAAAGACAACAGCAGACTATTCTACGTGTTCTAACACTTACTTAAGCTAAGAGTTGCTCATACCAAACAGCAAACAGTCCCAGTACTTGTGTCTTTCCTCAGCAATAGACGTCAAGATTTTGCTTCTGTTGCTACTGAGGCAATAAAATTTGAAATCTAAAAGATCACAGCAACTAAGAAAAGGCCACATCTTTTTATAAAGGATAAAATACATTTTTTTTATATGAGCACAAAGTAGTGCCTTCTAAGACAGTAAACACATGGAAGGGGCCTCTGGACTCGTAGACAGTAAAGCAAATCCAGTAACCGGTTGCTGCTCTGCCATTTGGCAGCATTTCTGTTTTTCAAAAAAAAAAAACCCTGGCACAATTCTTCGGGTTTATTTGAAGCAACAGTGTTTGCAGTACTCCAGCCTATTCAAGCCCTATTAATGCCAGCAACCTGAAAACACCCCATGATTCGCAACAATGTTGCTATTTGGCTACATAGCTGTGGAAGGGTCATTAGATATCACACCATGTGAGAGATGAGTGCTAAGAGCAGCACTGGAAGCGCTACATCTTTATGTTCTTGTCCTGGTTCTGGCCAGACCAGATTTACCCACCCCAGGCAGCCAGCACAGCAGAGCTGAGTTAGCCAGGGCTGTTTCCACACCACATGACATAACTCCCCCATAAAAGGGGCTGGTCAGGGAGGGGTGCTCCTGGGTGCCTCCAGGACAGTCTGAGTGTGTTTGGGGCATCGGGTCAGTCAGTCAGTAAGTCCATCCTCATGCAGGTGCAGTGCTCTGTCGGGTCACTAAGGTACTTTGTGTTACCACCGGCTCTAAGTGACAGTTTCCACAGGGCTGCTATTGTTCCCCTTTCACGGTGTTTTTGTCAGTAAACTGTCCTTACCCCAACACAGAGGCTCTGTTTCTCCTCTGGGAGTGAGCAACCAGCATGTGGTGCTCCACCACTGTTTGGGGCTGAAACACCACAGTTCTGCAGATTCAAGACCAACATTTTGTTTTACTTGCTTGAATCTGAAGATATGCTTCTGTAGTAGATGAAAGCAAGCAGTTTTATTTATTTTAAAAGACTTGACAACAACTAAGAACTTCTCAACTTTAGTCTTCTACCAAACGCAGGCTGATTTTATCAATTAAGGTGAAATAAATCCTCAATGTTTGCTTTTACTAGTGAGTATTTTTATTAACACTGCTTTTAGG
This sequence comes from Zapornia atra, assembly GCA_013400835.1. Classification (NCBI taxonomy): domain Eukaryota; kingdom Metazoa; phylum Chordata; class Aves; order Gruiformes; family Rallidae; genus Zapornia; species Zapornia atra. The sequence continues at coordinate 18,833 of VZTU01000349.1, read as the reverse complement.
AAGTCAGGACTGTTTAAGTTACTCATTTCTGTAGGAAAAATGAACATTTGTTTCAGCTTCAGTATGGATCAGCTCCTCTGTAGAGACTACTCATATACAACTGTCAAAACCATGAGAACCAGACTTGAGTCAGTACTGGACTCTTCTGTTTATCCATAGAGACCAACATGTAAAGAAAAGTTTAACACTTTGCATCGAGTTAAATCTATCACAGATACACCAAATCAATAGTGCTGTCACATTTGAATTCCATGTCCACCTTCAACCAAAATGTGTTAGAAGTCAGTACTGAGTTATGAGCCTGTAGCAGAAAGAATTCTCAGAGCTGGGCAGGGAGAGCTCAGCTCTCGCATCGCTGATGGGCTGCGGCATAGTCCCTACCACTAATAAGCCATTCAGCTGATGACCACTTATCACTGTGCCAAATGGAAGCTCTTAGTGCATCAAAGCAGCATATCCTCAAGTATCACTGCAGTAATCTTCACCTGTCATCAGAGAATTTTGTGTCTCAAGGCAGAAGATAAAAGTGTTTCCTCATTTTTGTCAAATACTGCAGAAGAAAAAACACTGTTGGGTCGTTTCCCCTCTTTCCCTGCAAATACCAAACCCAAGTACTGGGTGGTTTATTTGGTGGTTTAAGATTGCCAGTCAGGTAACCAATTAGGCAATTTAAATGGTCTGATACAAAAACCAACAAAAAGAAAAGCAAAAATTCAAGGCTGTGCTTAAAACGTAAGAAGCAGGAACAGAATTACTCCTTCATATATATGTGCTATCCATGCAAGTCCAGTTTTGGCATGGCCACTGCAGACAATTTCTCTTTAAACCCTTCACTTACTTGGGTAGTGAAGTTCCCTGGAGTACTACCACATGCCTTGCATACTTGTAACCTCACAAGCATTCAAGAAAAGAAGAAAAAAAAAAAAAAAAAAAAAAAGAAAAATAGAGGGAATTCATTGCTCTGCTCTTCAGAATTGTACAAACCCTAGAAATACAAGACAGAAGCTCCCTTTACAGGCCTTGCTTATCCACTGAGTAAACAAAGTATCTATCATAGGCCACTTCAAGGAAAAGAAGATGTATTACTGGGAAAAAAAACCACAAAGAAGAAAGCTTTTTGAGATACTACATTTTTCTTTTTAAATAAAAAGCTTTCCATTATGCTTTTTATATTACACACCTGTGTGGTTCTTAAGTGGTCAATAACCTTTTATCAGACAGAATGCAAACTTTCCCCCTCCAAGCTCTGCAATTTCCTTCAGATCTTACAAATGAATACCACGGTGCCCTGTACCTCCCAAACATGCTGCAAAACCTATAGCACTTACAAGTTCAATTCAAAGTACAGTTCTACAGTGAGTTAAAGATTCTTCTACAAAGGCACAAGTTTCAGAGCCAAGATCACAATACATCAGCAGCAGTGTCAAAGCAGTACTTACCTATTTAAGAACTCTTAAGGGTGTGTTTTGTTTTAGGTATCTCATCCTCTGTGACTGCAAACTGCCACTAATAGAGAGCCTTGCTTTCCCTTCCACCCTTAGCCATGCATACCAACAAGCTCTCCTGATTGCACATGGATGAGTCTAGCTCTAGAGCAAATCGGGTCAGCCCAGGAATCCAACAGAAAATGAACTTTCAGAGTCAGAAGTACTAGGAGATGCTTGGAAGTTGCTTTCTGTTGAATCAGGGTGCTGCCCCAGCTCACACCAATGTCACATGGAAAACTCTGGCAACATGCGGACAGGAGGAGAGATAAGCCATGTACTCTGGCAGCATGCTGTGCCCATATCTATTAGACATACCCTGTAACTGCACTATACTAAGCTGTTTGTCATCTGTATGACCTAATTGTATTCACCAGAGCTCTAAGAATAAAAGCAGCTTTCTAGAAACTGGGATAGCAATCCCCAAGAAAGAGGAAGGGGAGAACAAACTATTTATATGAGGTACTCAGCAACCGCAGAAGAGCTTCAGCCTTAATTAAAGCACAGTAAGATTAGCCATACAGGAATTCAGCTTGTCAGATAAGTTCACAAGCTGCAAAACCGCTTTCTGCAGCTGAAGACCTTGTTTTATAGATGTTTAAAAGGGATTGCGTTCGTTTTTGCTATAAACTTTACACAGGCAACAATGACATAGCAGCAGCATGTGAAAAGGAGTGGTATAAACAAGACCTGTAAGGATCCCGTGCTATTTAAAGCTTCTCAGACACTCTGAGAGCTCACGCACTTCAGATTCTTCCAAGAACTACAAAGCCATTGTAGGGAAAAACTGCAACCACATGAGACCAAACACGCACATAAAACAGGTGCTACACAGCAGATCCATCACCTCTTCTCTAGTAGGCTTCCTACAAGCCAGTGATGTCCACAAATCACAGTGAACTATATCACCTTTTAATTGAATTCTATTTCAAGATGTGACCAAAATAAGGTCTCAAAGATATTTATTACTAGGAACTTGTTTAAAGGCAAATAACTACAGCCATGCTATTAGAACTGACAGCTGGAGAGCCGCCCTTCATATGCCAGTTGACTTGAGTGTGCCACAAGTTTGAAAGCTTCTTGAGATAGATCCAAGCCTCCACTCTTTCACTGCTCCACACCTGAAAAACTTAAATAAACTTCAAATGTAAATGAGAAACACAACCAACTTAAGCTACACAACACTCAAACAAACAAAATGCCAAGTTGCACCTAAATTACTTGAAGCGCTAACCCTCTGAAGACAGATTGAATAGCAGTAACAATTTAAGCTATATAGCCATACATAATTCTTCACATCTCACTGTACAGATACGACCAGCTATTTGGCCTTCACCTTGGATCAACTGTATGTTTTCCATTTCTGGCAAAGTTTTTAAAAAACTAAGTGCAATAAGCATTCAGTGACATACAACGTTTACAGAGTCGAAATCCTCCCTAGCTACTTTAGAATAAGCCTATCCCAGCAAGGATGTTATCAGCTCAGTAAGAAGCCCAAGAATTGAAACTCAAGCACTGGTTTGTAAGGGGGAAGACATTTACCAGGCAGGCCAAAATATAGATGTTAGCAAGACAACACAAGTCATGAGGCAACAAACATCATCAACTGAGAAGAAATTGCTATGGCTTCACTGCATTTAGTTATTGAAGAAAACCACAACCTACATGACAAGTTCAACAACAAAGAAAGGGTTTCTTCCATCTTTACCAGATGAATGTTAAAGCTGGTAAGCAATTAATGACATAACTAGACAATACGGCCATTGAGAGTAAACACCCTTCAATCACTACTTCCAGAAGTAGTGAATTTAAGATTAATCCCACAAGTTATTAAAATGTTCAGATACTAAATGACAAAGATAGCTGAGTTGTCAATAAAGAAACCAGTCTTTAGTGACAGGAGTGCCACTGCTAACAGGAAGAATGGCACTAATTCTTGAGATAATAGTCTCCTTCCCTCTCAGAGTAAGTAAACGGGAATACTGTGAAATTTGCATAGTAATAGAGGTGCCAGACCTTGTTCTTACAGTAAGTGAAGTCCAACAGTGAATAGAAGTTTCATTGCTGGTTAGACACTATTAACGTTCCAACAGACTTCAGCACTTTCAAGAACAGATAGAGATCATGGACAAAGAAATCAGGTGTGTCTAATCTATAAAAATAGCTTGGCTATTAGAAGGTTCACTTAGATCAACAAAAGGAAGAATGCTGGAGCAGAATTGCTAGCCTCTGCTATGTTCACAGTGCATTGGCTCACCCATTTTTCTGGGCCTCAAATTTCCATTTCTATATTGGAGGAATTCTTCCTTTCAACACCTCAAACATACTCTACTTTGTTTACAGAGTAGAGATTATCGCCAGCTAAATGCTAACCACCCCAACAGTCCTAATTTTGAGCAATACTAATGCCTTGATGCCCCCATAATTGTAAAGTACTGGAATTTATGTCAGTTAGCAACTGGTTTTGTTACTTTTCCAACAGAACTGCAGTTCCACATCTCTTTAGACACGGTAAAGAGACATGGTGACACGCTCTCCTACTGGATATTTGTGGCAGTGCCAGGTTACATCTCTCTAAATGCTGGTTTTATTTAAGAAAAAATGATCTACCAGTACTTGCTATTACTACAAGCCACTGAACAGTATCTCAGAGAACACTTACTCCCTACATCTTTCTCCACAGGGCACTGTGATAACCCCATAAACATACTCAAATGTTCAGAGTATTCTGTCCAGCCAAGTGAAAAGCAAGGCAAATGCAAGTAAGTTGCTGTCACCAGATGTTTATCAACATACTGGAAAGCAGCAGAACACCCAAAAATTTCTTTGCGGGGATCCAGTGCTTCCTAACCCCTGATTTTCAAATAAGATTGCCAACAGATTTCTAAAAACAAGTAACTTCAAGTAAGACTTCCAGAGGATAGCAAGAGCATCACACTTACACTACCAAGAGAAAAAAATAACTAAAATTTTCCAGAAGCAGTGTCATTTGGACCACTTACACTCCTGGGTAAGTTTGCATAAATTTTCTAAGTCTGTTTTAATCAATACATTTTACATGATGTGATCTTTTACTAAAGGAACAAATAAGCCATTTTGCAGTGCAAGTACAGTATTAACTATCCTAGAAGTAGACAGGGTGCTTGTTAACTTCACTTCAATGAAGAGCTTCCTAAACCCCGTTTTCTTTTTGTTCCTTTGAGAAAAATGGAGGAGCAATTTGCATTTACAGCTTAGTTCCTGCTTCCAAAATACCCCTTTAACTTTTTTTATTATTATTATTATTATTTTTATGGTGGATATAAATGGCACCAAGTTGTCAAATCACTGCTCTTTTTTATGCTACCTATACAAACAGGTCTGATTTCTGGCAAGCCATCAGCCATAAAACAATTATGGCTGAATTCCTGTAGTCCTTTGATATTCCGGCTTGCCTGTAGTGCTTCAAAGCCATCTTAGGGCAATGCAGAAAAAAAAAAAAAATCTAGCTTCCAGAAAACACATGTAAAACAAAGCACTTAATTTCCCACACATTCAAACATGAAGACCTGGAAATTCGAGCACTGGGATGTTTATGATTGAATGATTGACAGTAACGTGACTTAGAACAAACACAAACAGATAAGATACTACAACAGCTTAAGTCAACACTACCTAACAGAAGGCAGAGATACAGCCAATTTGAGGAAGCAGAGCAGGGAGCACACTACACCTATCTCTGATTCCCTAATACTTAATGAAAGCTGAGAAGGACATTCCCCACTTAAGCTTCCAGATCTCACCCCTTCTTGTGTGGATGGCAAAGAAAGGGGTGGGAAATAACCATAAATAGTACAGGCAAATGGTGAAACTGCCTAAGCATACACAGAAAGCAAAGTATTGTCTTTCCCTTTAAGGGAAAGTAATAAATTGCCAGTAATAAATTACAAATGCATGGAAAGTCAGCTAACACAGGCAACTGAAGATTTGGTTTATCTGTGTTATTTCTATTATGAAAGGGTGTTCCCCTCCTGCAAGCAGGGGGAGCTAGTTCTTGCTGTACCAACAGACTTTCAGATTCCCATGAAGTATGACTGAAAAAGGCAAGGGAACAACACTATAACCCCTTTAAATAACATCAGCAGTGCTTCTGCCTCTTAAATGACCTGGAATTTAAGAGATACAAAATTGAACAAGTGGAAGACCGATGAATATTTTTCTTTGCACAAGAGAAGCTTCCATGTTGGCCGAGGAAAACATTATCTGAGTAATGTAATTCTCATTGGTTGAAAGACTTTCAACTCTGTTTACTTTAACTTCCTGCTTCTTGGTGGTGGAAGGCTAAAAAAAGCCTTGCCAATAACTCCTATGATGAGCAGGCATACACAAATACACATACACAAAGTCAATATTGAATTAGAAATCTGGACACTCTGTTCTAGAGTTATGATTTGTATAAAGGAGGAACATGTCCACATCACATTTTTCCTCCTCATAGAAGGAATTCACAGGTTCTAGAAGTGCTGCGTAAGATGAGATTAATCCTAATAAAATCCATAATTTTCTTTAAAATGCTTCCTTTTATGAATAGGCAAACTGGTGATCTATAACAAGGAAGAGATTCAGTCAACAAAGGGTAAAAAAAACCAACCAAACAAACCAACAAAGTAACCCTTAAGCCATGCCTTTTCCTCCTTCCCTCCCCCTGCAGCACTTGTGAAGAAACACATTTCTTCTGATCATTTAGAATTTTCTAAAATTTTTCATGAAGTCTGCTGTTCATAACTTTGACAAGAAAAAGCTCCAAAACCCCTATTAATCACATACCTGGCCATGGCTGGAAGACACTTTGTACTTGCTCTATCCCTAATTTGCAGTTAAACCCTTGGGCCCCCGAACTGGCTTCGTGAAAACTGTTATGGGGACCACTTATGTAAGATTAATATACAGTACAACAGGGCGCAGAAAGCGCATGAAAGAAAGGAACTCGCTACTCTGACCAGGGGGAGGAAGTCTTAACTTCACTGCCTGACTGCATGCCAGTCTTAATGGCCCTTAATTTGCTTCAGTGTTTTTCATACAAGATGCCAGTTTTCTTTTATTGAGCAGTTTTATTTTCAAATAAAGAACGTGCTAGAAGTTTTCAGAGTTTAGATTAAGAGCCTGATGCCTCAAGGCAAACACACTGATCTAATCACTGTGTTGGATCCACGCCCCCCCCCCCCAAAAAAAAAAAAATTACTTTAAGTAAAAAAAAAAAGTTGTTATGCCTCTGAAACAACAATGCATACCTATTTACAAACTACATGGTAGGTATATAACTTCATATTCACATAATCAAATGCACCACTAAAAATGCATAAAAACCCCAAAAGTTAGTTCAGATTTTAACCAAGAAATTACTATGATCTAAACAGACCACAAAAACTAAAACCAAAATGTAAATTTTTCCATTGCCTGGACACCAAAATTGACAAATTCCCAGATTTAAGCTAATCAAATACACACACACACATGCAACCAAAGCCATTTCAATATTCCATTGAAACACAGATGGATAATTTTGACTGTACACTTAAAATGCTGGTCTACAAGTGGTTTATTAATATCTCAAAATATCTCAACTCCTGTAAAACTGCAGTTCAGGCACTACAACAGAAGTGGAAGCAAATATTCCTGCAAACAAATACAACAAGTTTTTTTACAAGTTGTTTTTTGTTACCACTGCAAGATCAGCAGTCATTGTTTACCATTGTCTTTATTATATCAAAATTCAAGGAAGTAACCTAATGTAGATCTGCTTCATAGAACAGTTTGTTTCTATTTAGTTTCCAGGCAATAAAAACAATAAAAAGGGTAATGAAAACAGAAGTCATTCACAGTTTGACAACCTTATTTTTGAGAAACACTTTCATTCCCATATACACTCAATGGACACACTAAGTTTGTCTGGAAAGAATTTTGTAGCTGAAAAAAAAACCCAACCAAAAAAACTTTCCAGTGTGCAATGACTCAATGCATAACAATAAAGCCAGAAGCAAATACAAAATAATCAATGACTACCATTTTAAGAACAGCCTTTCATTAATTAGTGCAGCATCCAACAGATACTTTCAGTTTTCTAAAACATGGACTATATAAACACAGTAGATGCAACATATTATCTCCGCTTAAAACACTGGACAGCTGCAGAATCCACACAAAAACACCGTTCCATGCACATGAAACGGTCAGGATTTTTTAAAAGTGTCATGCAGGCATGTGGTTTTGTTTGCAGTGGGTTTCTGAAGCTTATGCTCCCACTAAAAGCATTTGGTCGTTGGTCCTGTCAGGTCTGAGCTACCAAATTGCTGCAAGTGGATTTACATGGAACAACCTTCCTGCCTGGGTCCAGAAGAGCGCAGGTCACTGTCACTTCCCAGGAGCTATCTCCGACTCATTCGAGCAACAAAGCAGGTTGTACTTCAGGGCACGGCTATCTAGGAGAGCCTTTTTCATCATCATGTCTCCTGCACTAAAAGATGGACAGGGCAACTTGCAGTGTGCCCAGCCACCCACTGGAAGAGTGGTGCTAGGACAGCTTCTACAGGCACTGCTGCACTATCTGAAGTGTTTGACTGTTGCTGGGCTACCTTATTTGATTTAGGTTCAAAGGCTGGTCTTGGTTTATTTGCACAAGATTGCCAAAAGCACCCAAAGAAGCTTGAATGGGAGTTGCTTCACAATAATTTACACACAAATACCTTAGATTTCTTTTTTCTTTTTTTTTTTTTTTTAAAGCAGCTACTTAGAGTTGACTGTTAGAAATGCTGTATCTAGGAAAGCATTATAGAGAGGATGGTACTAAAGAATAATAAAAAGCCAGTACCCTTATAAGGAAATATGCTAGGTAAATACAAATTTTCCTGTTTTCAGCTGAAAGTAGCCTCTGCAGTGCTGTGATTTGGATTTAGTATGAGAACAACATGGATAACACACTGATGTTTTCAGTTGTTGCTCAGTTGTTGTGGTGTCCACACTGTGTCAAGGACTTTCCAGGTTCCCACACCCTGCCAGTTGCACAAGAAGCTGGGAGAGCACAGCCAGGGCAGCTGAGCTAGGCTGCCCAACGGGACATGCCCTGTCACATAGCATCAGACTCCATATATATATATATATACATAGGGGGGTGTGTGTATGTATATGTATACTGGGGAGGCTAGCCCAGAGGTGGGATCACTGCTCAAACCGGCTGAGCATCAGGTTGGGTGGGGATTTTTTCCCCTTTCGCAAGCACTAGGCAATTGCATTTGTGCATCACTTAATAACAGAAATTGACTATTACCACTCTCTTCCTTTGTTAACCTAATAAACTATCTTTATCTCAACCCACAAGTTCTCACTTTTCCTCCCGGCTTCTCTCCCCTACCCTGCTGGGGGGGGAGTGAGTGAGCAGCTGCATTGGGCTTAATTGCCAGCTGGGGTTGAACCACACCACAGAGACCGGTTAAAAGGCTGCTGCCTTCCCACACTTACAGAGGAGACAGAAGAAGCTGAGACCAGAGAATACATCTGTGTGTTCTAACCGCCTTTTATTAAGTAAGTTAGTGCAGAATATTTCAAGTCCAATCTCCCTCTCTCCTGCTTTTCAGGAAAGCGGGATGTTTCCGCTGTGATGAATTATAGCTGTTCTGTAAATGTTTCAACAAATGCTTCAGTAAAACATTCACTTGGAACTTACATTATGTTAGAGGAAATACGGGTGCAAACATTATTAGAGCCTCACATTGGTTCACAAGAGGAACTAAAAAGCTATTTACCCATTTAATACACATCAGAATTCCTCAAGAAAACTTCCTCCACTTCCAGAAAGGCTGCTCTGTGTACCAGCAAGTATTTCTGGACCTGCCCCTTTTACCCCACATACGACAAAACATAGTTGTTGGCCCCAAGCCCATAGCATCAAGTAGTTCTCTCTCAACTGAATCTCAGTATTATTCCTTTCCAGATTACTTGCCCTTTAAAGTTAAACACATGAAAGGTAAACCGCTGTCTACCTCTATGCATACAAAGAAAGTCCTCAACTTCCCTTACAAGCCTACAAACACAGAACATCTTGCCTGTCAACACAACTGTTTCAAGATGGGTGTTATGTTCACTTTACTTCTAGCTAGCATGAGGAAAGTGATTAGTGTCTCACTGAGTTGGATGGAGTTTTTCTACAAGTTTTAGAACAGCAGGTGCAAATAGTAAGTTTAGGATACCGAGTGGTTTGTAACCATAATCAAAAAACTCAATCCCCCTCACACTTCTTTCTCAGCTCTGCTTTTTTGTTGTTTTGTTGTGTGTGCTAATGCAGTTTGTACTATAATCTCTGCCATCATCACCATCTGAAACACAAACATCTATCTTAGTATTTATCCTCATGAGCAAGATCCTGTATGAAACACACACACATCCTACTGTGCAGATCTATGCTTCAGGTAAAATTACAGACAAGTTACTGAAGCCATACAAAGGCAATCCATTCACATCCAAAACTGAGAGTAGGTCTGAAATGTATTTAAAAGAAGTTAGATTACATCTATCTATCATTTACATCATGTCACAGCTGCTGAGACCTGTCACCACAGTGCATCAGATTTTAAAAGTCAAACTCATCCAGCACGGCTGAGCTCGTTCCAGGAGCTCAATGAAACAAACCTGAGCTCCAAAACAGAACCAGAGCCAGAGCTGGAGCTCAGCACATGATTAACAGCACTATGCGGCCCATAGCTTGAAAGCAAGAGAGCTAGCTAAGCATGGCAAGGCTCTGCCTTGGTGCACTGTCAAAAGGATACTCTTGAGAAAAACCTCTGACTGGTACCAAGAGTCTTGCCCCCTATTTAAATAAATGGCATCCCAGGAAGAAGTTAATGACTTTAACAGGTACTGACCAAGAAGTTTTACCCAGCAGTGTACAGGGGTTGGTTTTTTTTTAATTTTCAACATTGCAAAAATCAGTATTTAGCTGTATCCTTTAACAGTAGGCAGTATAATACATTCAAATTTAAATTAAAATCCCACATAGGAGACTTAAGTAAGCATACAAGTATTTTAAGTATCAACCTGTTCTTCCTTATCTTTATGCACTACAAAGCACAGCAAAAAGACAACAGGCATATAAAAAGCAAACATTTTCAATTAGAAGCTAAGTGTTTTGTGACGAGATGGGAAACTAATTTCCCAGCAAACATACAGAAGTGCTAGAATTTGACTGGTCCTTTATTTTCATATATGCCTGTCAACTAGTATCAGGAAGGAAGAAAACAGAATGATTGCCCATGAACTGAGCTCTGCTGGTTTAAAAGAGCAGGTGTCCATCATAAGAATCTCACAAAAAACAATATAGTCAAACTGCAACACCTACAGACTTCATCCTGGATCAAACCTTTACAAATTAATTTGTGCTTTCTCCACCTATTGTAAGCACTATCAACAGGCTTTACAGATTGTAACTACCAAGCTGTCAGTCATTTCCACAAATTCTACCAGAATAACACTCAAGCATTTCTCCCCAGAGCCTGAAAGAAAAAAAAACCAAACCAACCAAAAAGACCAAAAACCCGCAAACCAACAACCACAGCTCACAGTGAACACACCAGAAAACAACCCTAACCATGCTGCACAGCATTGTTACAAGAGCAGCCTTCACACCTTCAGCCGTACCACAAAAAAAAAAAACCCCAAATCAGGTTTCCAAGATTTTACAGCTAATACAGTAATTAAAAATCTTAACAGACATAACTATGTCTCCAGTTCAAACTGTCTAACCTGTAATAGTGAAGATGTGGTTTGAAAATTTCTTATATATCTTTTTCTGAGGATATAAACCACACAGAAGTTAGAGTAACAAAAAAACCCCACCAGACAAACATCCCAGCAGTTTCCATTGTCTCAAATAAATTTACCTGTCTACTGCTGTGAATATTTTGAGGTATCTTCACCCTCATATGGCCAAAGAAGTAATAAAGCTGATCTTACACATAATCTGCTTTTCTCTACTTCAAGCAAGTATTATTCTACAGCTATCCAAAAGTCTTGCGTACAGAATCACAGAATCGTAGGGGTTGGTAGGGTCCTCCAGAGATTATCAGGTCCAACCCCCCTGCCACAGCAGGTTTCCTAGAACACGTCACACAGGGAAGCGTCCAGACGGGTCTTGAATATCTCCAGAGAAGATGACTCCACAACGGCCCTGGGCAGCCTATCCCAAGTGCTGAAAGTACAGCACTGAACAGGTCCTGAAACTACATTTTATTTCCTACAATCTAAAATCCAGAAGATTTACAATCAGAGTATTATTATTACTGTAGCTTTAGAAAGATGTAACCACAACTTGCTAAACCTAAAAATACTGTATTAGCAATTAAATGCCATTAAAGTCAATAATGTGAAATAAATACCCTAGTTAATCTTTTGAGAGTTAAAGCATGAGAGTCAGAACTGACTGGCAGTTCTGACAGAAATCAGCATTTCCCCTTGCAGAAACACAGTGGCAGGGGTAAGAAATCAGCCCAAACTAGACATTGCAGGCAGGAGAATGACAAAAGCAAGCATTGAACACAAAACACTATAAACCAAGTAAAAAAGATGTGCAAGTAAACATTAAAAACTGTAAGTCTGTGAAACTGGAGGATGTAGTGACCTTGATACTCACATATCTTGTCATGCTGAGGTACTACAGACCGTACAGTCACTGCATATCTTGAGCAAATATAAAAACCTGTTGTGACACCTCAATCTGCATTTATTGTCATTTCAATAAAATGCAGTGCAAGACTTAGCAGACAGCAAATCACTTCTCATAGAAAGGGATAATGAGATTTGTTACTCATAAAACAGATGTACACAGTTCAATCTAGGTATCAAGACCTTATTACACTGTACACTTATAAATAAAGCATAAGCATTGACCTTGAACAGGAAAAAATTTTAGAGACGTATCAGGGAGGGGAAAGTCTGATGCCACTCATCTAAAGATGAAACTCAATAGCTTATAGCTTCCCTATATTCAAACTCTTATCACTCTCTTTGAAAAAGAAAACTGTGGAATGCCCTTGTGATGCACTGGACTGAATGAGAAAGTGCACTTGAAAAAATACATACTCTCAAAGTTACTCAAACTCTTATGAAGCAACATTTAGCCTTCAGTTTCAAGTTAAACAAAATTCTTCGCAGGGTATCAGAAGTTTCATTGGCCATAGCTGAAATCCACTGATGAGCAAATCCATGTGCAATAACACAACCATTCTGCAGCTGTAACAGTAACTCCTGCCCTAAAAGGTGCAGTATCAAACCTGTATCTGTAAGACTGATGGAAAAAGAAATTCCACATGCCCATCACACCTTTAGTGTTAGGTTTAACCAAAGTTTAAGAGAAGAAAAAAACCAAATAAAAACAGGCCTACAATTGATTAAAGTTCTTATAAGCACAGCTATATATCCTACTAAAGTATCTAGCAGAAAACTGTATGCTGATCTTGACCAGCTGCCTGCACTAGCTGGTACAAAGGGAAAACTCAGGTCATATGGTAAGAATCTGTAGGTCCCTAATGTCAAGCCACTGAATTGATTAAAACTAAGAGTTAAGTCTCTCACTGACTTTAAGAAGTAGAGGGAAAGACCATTCTCTCCACCCCTCCCCCCTGCCCTCAAGTATTTAAAAGTCATCAAGATGAGAAAAAATATTAAGTAAGAACAGTGAGTGAGATAATATTGTTTGGTCATTTTGTCCAGAATTTTACAAGACAATTATGCAAGATACTAAAAGCAGCAGCATTTGCACTGTGGTCAAGACATTAATAAAATGGGGTTAGCAAAGTAAGGTGAGCTAAGGATCTTCTTTCCCGTCCACTAATGTGCTGCCTAACACAGTAAAATATTTGAAAAAAACCAATAACAACACTAAAGAATAGAGTAAAAAATAATCAAAATTATCACGGGACAACTGCATGGTTTTTCATAATCAAAATTCATTCTAAGATATTTAAATTATTTTCTTGGCTGGTATGTTATCAATAAATACTTTTAGGGAGCTTCATAAAGCATTTTTACAGCTAAAATATAGATCACTAGAGACTGTTTTAAAATATAGTATGAGATGTGCTGAGGATTAAGCTGCCAGTGCAAAAAAAATTGCCTGAATTTAAACATTCTTTAAAAGCAGCAGACCAAAACATCTCCATGGAGGAGCCTATCTACATCTTGAAACGGCACCAATCTGTCCATTACAAGTTGAGCAATCAATTTTGTACAAAAACTGAACTACAAATCCAAATGCACAAAAGCAGAATTTGATTGGCATTTTTTAATTTCAAGGTAGTGTATAGGGGCACTAAAACACCATACAATTTTTTTACTAAGTATTTTAAAATCAAAATCAAAATATTTACCCTTTATAAATCAAATCCTGCATGCTTTTCAGATTTAAAGATATGTTTTCCCAAGAACAACTTAAAATCAAACTGAAGGATGCTCTTAAGACAGTTTCTACTCTGCAATTACAGTGCCATGCACTGAGGGTAGAAGAGAGAACCAGGTGCCCCTCACGCCACATGTCACCACAGATCATGATGTGTCAGAACTTAAGTCAGCTTTCAGGTTTATGCAGGCAGCCCCTTCCACTAGGTAGAGCAGAGCCACCACCACCACTGCCCTCCATGCTTCCTGTGCCAAAAGGCTCTTACTCTGCCATGGTTCAAAATATTGTGGCTTCTGGGACAAGCATACCATAAAAGAACCTAACAGAAATAAAAGTCAGTGACAACAGGGACTGCATCTTTCAGTCTCTCCTTCCTTACTGGACTCCTGCAGCACAATGGATTCAACAGGAGATTTTTTTAACTTTCTAAGGAAGACTAACTCTTCTAAGGAAGTTTAATTTCAAGAACAAAAGCTGGAAAAGCTTTCATATGAGAAGAAAAAGGATACGTTGAGTAGGCAGAAATCATCAGCATCTTTTCCAGTAGCTAATTCTACTTCAAAGCATTATGCTCCATTATGTCTCATTCTGCACTACAGAAAACATGTACTTTCTGGATCATTACAGTTTAGTTCATCCTATAGCAGAATAACAAGCAGCTCCACTTCCATCACTTTGCCATATCATCATAAAAGTTCTTGAACTGCAAACATTGTCTCCCTCAGCTCCACAGAGGAAGACAACACCTCCCGCTTGTAAGTTAAAACATCCAGTGTCCAAACCACCACTGTCATACCAAGTTATTAGCGCAGAAATATCAGCCCAGTCCTTTTTTCATGAGAAAAAAAAGTCTAGTTTGTCAAAATGCACCACTGATTAATAGAAACTTAACCACTCAGGCCACACTAGTTCCAATGTAGTTTTTGACGTGTACTTATAAATAAGTCATTGAAAGAAGAGATGTTTTTCTTTATCCATCTGAAATACTGTAAGACAAATAGTAAGTTGGACTGCTGTTGCAGGGCATCAACATTCATTAGGTAGTAAGACAAAGAAATATTTCTACATTGTTTAGCATCCAAAGAAATAATTGAGACATGTTACCAGACAAGAGCAACAGCTCCTCTTTTGGAGGCAGTATTGCAGCAGAACAAAACTAACCATAACCTGGTGACAAATCTCATTCAACAAACGTGCTTTAAAATACTACATCTCTACACACAGCACTATTTTCTTCACATGAATAATGACAGGTAAGCAAGACACACTTTGAAATAAACCTCAAATCTCAGAAATTCTTCATGCCTTCTCTTATCAAGTCTACATTGGCATCATGATGTATTGTGACTGCATGATGATTTTAGAGAGCTTTTGTCTTGCAAACTGTACTCAAAACTGAGGCTGTACATGAGACCGCTTTGTTTAACCTGACTAGTAGTTCTGTAGCCACCCCTCGTGAAACTACTCATGGAAGTCAGACAGCTGGAGCAGGCCATTAAAGTGGGAGGAAGCACGGAGAACCAGTCACTGCAAATGCCTTTGCACTCCACCTTGCCAGGGTAAACTGAAGCACTCAGTCACTAAAAGGCAAACAGAAAACAGTAAAACCACTGCCAAGCTCAAGATTTTTAAGGTAAGACACAGTGAAACCTGAAGGAGACTTTTTTATTTGGTCACTTTAACTTATCTATGCTCTGTTCCCTGTTAGTCACCACCACCTTCACATCCAATCTACAGACACAAATCAACCTGGCCTGCACTCCAGTGACTGTACACTGTCCCTCACTATGTTTCCACCTTAAAACTGACACATCTTCGCAGTACAGGACCCTGCTTGCTCTGCAGCAACTATTAGTAGAGCAAACACTTGGACACACCTTTGCAAACTCACCACCGACCTCTGGTATTTCCAAAATCCCTAGTATAGCCAGAAGAGATAAGCAAAGCCAGAGCTGTAGCCAGCAAACTGACAGTTTATCCAACTATTCTCATAAACATGCAAAGCACATGCACTAAAAATGATTCCTCTCCCTTCTCCCCCTTGTTGTCTGGAATGACTATGCCACTAACAAGTAGTGCTCTAGCAACAAAAAGACACTGTTACAAGGCTGTAACACCTATGATAGCCTATTATCATTTTCAAATCGATCTGTGAGCTCTACAGATAGACATAATGAATTACAACTTTTCCTAGTAAGCATACGTTTTAGAGCAGCCATCCACAGCATAAATCCAGGGATTCTTCAATCACATAACCATAGTGCTAGGTGTTACGGCTAGTCAGTATACTAGTGCTTCCTTTTGGTTAATACTGTACACCTACTTCAGCTTGTTAAAGCCCTAGCTCAGTATTAGTTTGAGAACTTATCAAGTATCTTCAAGTGGTAAGTTATCTTATACGAAAATAATAGAGCATACAACTACAGTGGGAATGATGGAAAACAGGTAGCTTGATTAACACAACCAGCATGCGTACCATTGCCATTGAACACGCAACATTTAATATACCACCCTGAATGCATCTAAGATCAAACTAACAGCACTAATATACAGAACCAAGCAAGCCTAGATTATCAATTCAGTTAATATATCTGAATAAGTTAGAAAGACAAGCAAGACAGTCCCGTTAACAAGGCACGCATCACCACCACCATTTTAAATGCTTCTAAACAGCAGAAAATGCACTAGATCATTCACACATGGATCACTCTGAGCAACAGACAGTTTCCCATCATGATTTCAGGGGCCTTCAATTTCTTCAGTACCTATTTTTCACTCACTGCTTTAGTTTTTGGAGGCTAAACAAAGCGCAGAAATGAATGGAGTGTTTGCCATTTGAGCCAACGCTCTGCTGGGTGGAAGCGGCTGCAGTGTCCTACAATCCAAGTCGTGTGCAGTCACAGTATCACACGTCCCCTCCTGGGCTATATAAGCTGGCATCTTTCCCAGCAGTTGCCAAATCATGAAAGTGATGCATACAAATAAAACCCCAAAATAAACACTTTAAAACAATGCCTTAAATGACTGCATAACTAAACTCAGCAGCTGGAGACACAAAGCACTACCAGCAGCAAGCCATGCATCTTTCTCTTGCGAAAGTCCTGAAACATATTCTTGCTTTGCAAGCTCCACATCACACCTAGTAACCAACCCCCAAGCCTGTTGCAGTCATGTCCCCCAAGACCAGGCAAGTATATAAATAAAACATGGATAACAAAAGGAGACAGCATCACAAACACCCTCAAAGTTTCAAGATGTTAAACGCACTTTCTACAACTGATTTCAATGCATCCAATTCCTTGAACACAGATAATGCTATCTCACTTATTCAGACTACTCAAGACAC
The DNA here is from genome assembly GCA_013400835.1 of Zapornia atra. Classification (NCBI taxonomy): domain Eukaryota; kingdom Metazoa; phylum Chordata; class Aves; order Gruiformes; family Rallidae; genus Zapornia; species Zapornia atra. Next base: position 1,582 of record VZTU01000349.1, on the reverse strand, counting down.
GTTCTCACGAGTTTCTCTGCCAAACTGCCTCTTGTACAGAAAAACATGATTTTAGGTCAAAGAAACAGAAAACAGGAGGAAGAGTCCACGGTGCAGTCTAGGCAATTCATCAAAAATACTGCAGTATTATATATGATCCACTGAAAACCATTTGTGCAGTAGTGTGCTAGTTTACAATAGTTTAAAAAAAATTTATTGACTCTACGACGATTTTAGGGAATTAATAGTTTATACTTCAGACGAAAATCTCAGCAGTTGAAATGCTGCAATTCTTCCACTTCATTGCTTAAAGGTGTGAAAATAACTTAGACAAAACACAATAACGTAACACCATCGCTTGATATCTTTGTATTTAGAAACCCTAGTTTGGGGGTTTTTTACTCTCCACACTGACAAATTTCCTGAGGTTTCTTCCTCCCTGAACACTCATTTTTTTACCCACCTAGCTCTAAGCAAACAGAATTTATGATGATATTGTTCTAAGGAACTGCAGGAGTTCTAGGTGCCAATACAGATAACGGATCAAACAAAAGAGAACTACTAACCATTGTGTCTCCATAGATAAATAAGCCCGCTCGCTTCTTTTATTTGTAGTTACCTTTCCTAATCCAACTACAATAATCAGGACAGCAACGGCTCAAGAATCAGTTCTAAAAACAAAAGGCTTCTTACACCTCTCCCAGCCCAACTCGCGAGGGCACCTACACACTACAGACACACGGCTTTCAAGAAGTTTTCATGTACTTTGGAAAGGCTGACGCCCTGATGACGAACTAGAGAACTAAACTGACACCAAAGCGCTGGGGGAGTCCAAATATAAGTAACAAAAGCGGAGCAGGACGTTTCCAGGCTTCCCTGTCCAAGTCAGGCACTTGGTACGTCGGGAGAACGCAGCACCGGCCAGAAACACGCGGGCAAAACCCTCACAGAGGGCGCAGACCGACGCCGAGACAGAAGCGAGCCCCGCGCCACCGACGANCGAGGACCGCTTTTGTTCTCCACGGGGACCGGCACAGATCCGGCAGCTGCGCCCGCTCCGGGCCGGTTAGGAAGCGCTCAGCTAGAGGGAGATGCCGCTACCAGCCGCCCGGAGCCGGGGAGGCCGCCGGCGCTAAGAGCGGGATGCCGGTCCCGTCGGGGCAGCCGGCGGCGCGCCCTACCTACCTCTTTTCGGCCTGGGGAAGCTCTCGTGCAGATGAAAGACGACTTTCTCCACAAAGTGCTGAATGTTGCTGTGCTCGGGCCCTCTGACAAACACCATCCAGTCGTGAGTGAAGCCCTCCACCGTGGGTTTCTTCCTGACCTGGGCCCGGTGCCCCAGC